>VUQK01044290.1:0-26632 GCA_015106715.1 Bujurquina vittata
CCCATATAGGATAAGGAAGGGCACACATTATGGGCCCGATACGGGTTTGTCCGCAGTTTCCATGGTGGCCCTACATGGATTTGCCCAGATAGATATTAAAAGACCCTGAAAATGTGCTCATTTGGACCCAGATGGTTGACTTACATTAGGCCCATGCACGGTCCATGCATAGCCCATGCATGCATGGACCATCTGGGTCCGAATGAGCACATTCTTAATATCTATCTGGGCAAATCCATGTAGGGCCACCATGGAAACTGCAGACAAACCCGTATGGGGCCCATAATGTGTGCCCTTACTTATCCTATATGGAGCCCACCTATGTGTGCTGGCAGGGTAACAGCATTAACTCCAGCTATTAAGAAATTTCATGGAAAAACAAAAACGTGAGTCTGCTTCCCTACATTAGGATACTGGGAACATTTGCTGGTATATCTAAAAATCCCACAGGAATAAAATCAAATGAATATTAAAATGTCAGTTGTACACTGTAACTGGCAGCATGGCTGTTTTATACACTCACCAACCACTTTGTTATGTACACTTGTTCAACTCCTCATTAACACATGGATCTGATCAGCCAATCATATGGCAGCAACTCAATCCATTTAGGCATGTAGATGTCATCAAGATGAGATGCTGAAGTTCAAGTTGGGCTGACACCAACAAGGGCTGGTCTGAGTATTTCAGAAACTGCTGATCTACCGGGAGTTTTCCCCCTCACAACCATCTCTAAATTTACAGAGAATGTGCCAAAAAAAAAAAAAATAGAAAATATCCAGTGAGCGACAGTTCTCTGAGTGAAACGCCTTGTTGATGCCAGAAGTTAGAGTAGCATCTCTGAACATGTCAAAGCAGATGCGCTACAGCAGCAGAAGGCCACACCAGGTGCCACTCCAATCAGCTAAGAACTGAGGCTACACTTCAGCGTTACCTGGTCCGATAATCTGCTGCAGCAGATTGCAGGGTCATAATTTGGCTTAAACAACATGAAACATGGATCCATTCTTCCTTGAATCAATGGTTCAGGCTGATGGTGTAATGGTGTGGGGGATATTTTCTTGGCACATATTAGACCCCTTCATATCAACTGAGCATAATTCAAATGCCACAGCCTACCTGAGTATCACTGTTGACTATGTCCACCCCTTTGGGACGTGGTGGAACAAGAAATCCACAGATGGGGTTGGGGAGTGTATTTTATGGTGTCTAGTACACTTTGAAGGCTCCATAGTATAGTGTTTTACACATTAGCCTAGCAAGTGAAGGATCCCAGGAGGAGACACAAAACCCTTTGAGGTTTCATCAAGAAGTGCATTTGGCACAGAAATCTGCCAAATCAAATACGTTGAGGCGACCGCTTGTGACTAAGGGAGCATCTGAAAGCAGCTGAAAATAGCTTAGTAGTCTGAAGGTTACTGGCTTGAGGACAGATGCTTGTAAAAAAATTAACAGCTTTCACACCGCGGGGCTCCAGTTTTGCCTTTTTTATGGCACCAGGAAAACTAACTTTTGAGCACACCTGCTCTTCATCAGACGGCAGGACAGATGCTGCCATCTTCTCATTTGTCTGAGACGATGTTTTTGCGGCTCATTTCTGTCTAAACTAATTTTTTTCCCACAGTATCCACTGTTTGTGTCTTTTTTTTAAATGATATTTAGAACTATGTGTGTGAAAATATGAGCCAGCGAGTTTACTGCGTTCAGTGGATGAGTCCACCTGTTTCAGATCTCTTTCTTAAAAACAGAGAACAAAAGGCGGACAGGAGAAGGTTAGAAATAGCACTGGTATTCCATGTGCTATGATCTCTTTTGTTTGGATAGGACAAATCTACATCCAGACAAACCACAACAAATCATTGAAGAAAATCACTGTTTTTACACGTTTTAGCTGCATGGATATAGTATTTTTCAATAATGTTATTAGTGCTTTACAAATGGTTAAATAATAAAACAAAGACACAGTAACAGAATGTTCCAAATCTGATAAATTAGATTTATAGTCAAACTCCCAGCTGTGATCTTGGCCCTGATTAACATGGAACTCAGCCAGTCGCATTACTATCAGGGATACCCATGTAATCCTCAGGGTCTTATTCTGTACTCGCCAACCCATCCAACTGGCCAAGCTCACAGTCCAATTTGGACTGAAGAATTCCCATGTGGGAATGGAGCTGCCATTCCAGCTGCAGTTCCTGGATAGTTTGCAAGAGAGCGAATCAGGCCAAAGGTCCATGCATGTGTGTGGTTCACTCATAAATGAATGGTTTATCACGTGATTTCTCTGGTTTACATGTAAATTATAGCCATTTGATAATCCTGGTATCAGCAGAGGATTGGATTTTACCTTGACTTTAGGCTATGGGGGAAAAAATTTAACCACATATTGCACAACCTTTACACAATCCCTGAGCACATGTTGAAACATTGCTATGTGGGGCCAAATCTCTCAAATCTCAAGTCTGCACTGAAAACACATTTTTTTTCCCCTCAGAAAATAGGAAGGAATAAATACACGACTACTTGGAGGAGCTCTAATTGTTTCCTCTGCAGCCCACCCCCAGTGTAGGTTTCACAACAAGGCCTGATGGAGAACACATGGCATCGTTGCCGTGACCCAAAACCCTGGTCACATTTTTCCTACAGCCCTGAGACCTTTCACCGGCAACCATAACATTTCTGACCCAGTGTTCCTATCATGAGATGACAGTCCAGACAGATGCAATCGCAGCGCGAGTCTGTATGTTCTTTTTGATAAAACTCAGCGGGGGATGTATGGCACCGGAAGGTGTCCACTGGAAAATAATGAGGAAACAGTTCCAAAACTGGGACGTGACTTATTTTATGACATAAATTGGCTGTAATGTCACATTTCTCTGCAACCACGGCTGAAGTAAGCTGAAGTTCACAGCCATTCTTGTTATCTTAATCTATGTTCGCTTCATTTTTCCCTCCACTCACACCATGTGCTGCCTGATGATAACACAGCCAAGCTACAGATGGTAACTAAAAGAGCCCTAGGAGGGAGCATCTTCGACCAAGACCAGCAACCTATATTGAAAATGAACTTCACAAGATCATGATCTGCACCCAGAGTTTATTGGTTTATCCTCCTCCACCCATGCTCTTGCATTAGGCAATAATTATGCTCCCATTTGGCGCTCACACAGTCAGTGTCTAC
Organism: Bujurquina vittata; assembly: GCA_015106715.1. NCBI lineage: Eukaryota > Metazoa > Chordata > Actinopteri > Cichliformes > Cichlidae > Bujurquina > Bujurquina vittata. The sequence goes on from VUQK01044290.1 coordinate 3,182, forward strand.
AGCCTACATAAACACATGCATAAAAAATGAACTACTGAATCTGCACTAGACCTTTAATCTTTTTTCACACTGTAATGAGGAAACCTGGCCAGTGTATGATTTCAAGATGTATAAGAAGCAGAGTTTTATATACATCTGTTCAAGCCTGTCACGCTTTCTCTTCTCATGCAGCATAGATGCAGTTTACAATGATGACAGAAGATTTACTGCTTGGAATTCTTTGTCTTTCTTGATCTGCTTACTGAATGACTGTCACTAGCAGATTTATCGGCCCTTTAATATTTTCAGCCGGCCCGTTGTAAAAGGTCACTTATGTGAAAGAAGTTACTATGTACATGACATTGTGCTCCAGAATAAAAGCTGCTAAAGCTGCAAGGCAAAGTCAAAAATCAACATCCTTGCTAGAACACAAGGAAATAAAGAGAGATTTCTTCTTGTATTGCAGTACAGACTTAGCCTTACTATTATAAGCTAAACATTTCTGATGAGATTAGACTCCGTCTCAACATACAGCTTCATTCAGCTGTTCCCCTCGCCTCAAGGGGTTCCCACAGCAGGTAGCTCTGCATGTTTTACACCAGATGACCTCCCTGACAAAACCCCAAAGGGGATTTTTGTCTCGGGCTGGAATAACAAGCAAATGTATTAACCACTATACCACTGAAGGCACAGACACTTATTTTTTTTTCAGAACTGGGCAGGTGGTTAAGAAAGTGAGTGGACGGACACGAGAGAAAAAGGCTTTGAGTTTTTGGCATCATTGTTGTTGTTGCACTGCACATTTCTTAGTTCTTCTTCTTTTTCAATCTGTATATTTTTTAATCAGATCTGGCCGGTTTCAATCATGTGAGGTTTATGCCCCAAAGAAGATGAAATTAGATTTTTGGTGGCTTCAACATAAGTACCAAAAACCTGCTTATTCTCATGGTGGCTGCCAACTGGTGAGACCTGATTCTATAAGCTTGTACAAAATAATTGTTGTTCAGCAGCACAAATCTCATTCCTGAAAGCAGCCATCTTCTGAAAATGTGAGACGGAGACACGTTTTAATGCTTCTAAAACCGGAGCGCAGCTGGGTGCAGGACAGCGGGTCAAACTCCGCTTTGACAGTAATGGAAAAAACGAGAAAGAGACTTTTTTTGGTTTTCGTAGACGCAGACAAAGACGTATTTAGGGAAATATGATTTGATCTTGTGATCTTCATTACGGTGAATTATGGACTGCATGTGTCTTCCTGTTTGTCGTCCTTTAAATCAGAGTTCACTTTCTGTAGTGACCTGAGTGAGCAAATACACACATGCACACATTCAAAGCTGCTTTATTTAAAACTTTTGTACTGCCAGTTTATGAAAGGACCCTAATGTGAAAGGGGTCACAGAGGGGGCGTTTCCACCAGAGCTGGTTCTGTTTTGGTTCCCAAAGCACAGTATGCTGTGTGGAAAATTTAGCTCCCACTGAGATCCACAAAAGTTTAAAGCCTGATGCTCAGACTGTGATGAATAGATTTGTGTTATTTGAAAGGAAAAATAATGACCTGGGCTTAAAAACATTTTACGCACCTCTGTCTTCCTTCGACTTTACGTCTCAAGCATATTCATAACTGCCTAATGTAACTTCACAGGATTAAAATCAACATTTGCAATGAGATGCTAAAAAAAAATTGGAGGTATATAATATGAGGCTTGCAGTATTAAACAGAACGTAGGACCTACATTCTGTATACAACTTCAGCGTGTTTGACGTTACCTCAACTAACTGATTTCCACAGGGGTGAAAAGTGCGACATTTAAGGTTAATACAGTACTGTGGAGAAGTATTTGGCTCCCTTCCTGCATATTTGTCTGTGTAGGTTCTCAGTCATCCAGGTCGCTTTAAACTGCAGAGACCATATTTGTCCCAATTACAGGTTTCAGATCATCACAGATATTTGATTAGACACAGAGAACCAGAGTAAACCCCAAAATGCTGGTTTTAAATGATGATTTTATTTATTAAGGGAAAAAAAATATCCAAACACACCTGGCCCTGTGAGAAAAAAATAACGGCCCCCTAAACCTAGCAACTGGCTGTCCCACCAGAATAAACGGCCCACTTAAGTCACACTGAAGCATCATATTCAGATTTGAGTCCAGACTTTGACTCGGCCACTCCAAATCCTTAAATCTTTTTTTTTTTGAGGTGGACATGATGGTGTGTTTTGGATTGTTGTCCTGCTGCATAACCTAAGTGTGCTTTAGCTTCAGGGGATGAACCGATATTTTCCTTCAGGGTTTTCTAGTAGAGAGCAGAATTCATTTTTCCATCATTTACAGCAAGTCACCCTGAAACAGAAAAGCAGCCCGAGACCATCACACTACCATCGCCATGTTTGACTGTTGGTATGAGTTTCATACCAGATGTAACAGGACTCAAACCTTCAACCTTCACTGTTCCAGTATCTTCCTACAAGTTTTGGGGATCATCAAGATGGTTTTCTTGGCAAATATGAGATGAGCCTTTGTGTTCTTTTTGGCCAGCAGTAGTTTTCTCCTTGGAACTCTTCCATGGATGCCATTTTTGCCTAGTCTCTTTATTAATGTTGACTCATGAACTCTGACCTTAACTGAGGCCTGCAGATCTTTAGATGTTGTTCTGGGTTCTTTTGGGACCTCCTGGATGAGACGATGATGCTCTCTCTGAATAATTTTTGGTAGTCCGACTGCTCCTGGGAACCACTGTTGCAAGTTTTCTCCATTTGTGGATATTGGCTCTCACTGTGGTTCACTGGGGTCCCAAAGCCTTAGAAATGCCTTTGTGCGTGTGGTGGGGGGGCATTACCTTTTCACACAGGGTCAGGTAGGTTTGAATTGCATTTTTCCCCTCAATAAATTAAATCATTTAAAAAAATTGCATTTTGCATTTACTCATGTTATCGTTTAACATTAAATTTTCTTTGATGATCTGAAACATTTCAGTGTGACAAATACACAAACAAATTAAGAAATCAGAAAGGCCGCAAACACTTTTTCACAGTACTGTATTTCATCATTTATATGGCCCACCATTATTTTTTCTTTTTACACCATTACAGTGACTGAAATCGCTTTCTTTATCTTGACCTGTAGAACAGCTACCAATGATATGTTCTAGCCTCCTTTGCCCGGTACATTGTGCTGTGCTAACACGCGCAAACAGCTGGTTGTTGTCTGTTTGTCAAGTACTTTCACACAGGACACTGGCAGCCTGTGATCCCTGCTGAATTCCTCTTTCCAAACAGTCTTATGAAAAGAAAATCCTCCCGTCCAAGAGTTTTAGTGATAGCAGCAGGTTTTTGCTTCACTCCCCTCCCATCTACTGCATCATAACTCCACAGTTAGTAGCTCTTCTTTGACAAGGTCAGGGCCAGGGGGAGAGGGACTACGTGCATGTATGAGGCTCCTGCAGGTTGTAGGTTTGGAGATGGGCTTCCAGTTTAAAACTGCCATTACAAATCACATATCCTACAGCAGGTTACTAATACATATTGGTAAGAAGACTCTGCCAGTAAATCAGATCTCTAACTCCCCTCCCATATTCTGCTGTTTTTCAGGAAGTTTCCGTCAGTCATGCTTGATCAGTGTTACTGACCACCGCTGACAAAGCGTTCAGCATGATGTAAGTTCAAGAGCTGATTCTGAAAACAAGGTGCATGCTGAGACAGAGTATTTGCTAAGGCTACAACACACTCTTTGCTTCAGCTTCTACTTTTAAGAAAAACCAGCCTTGCTTTTATCATGAAAGTGAGGATTCGTAAAATATCCTTAGTGGCTAAAGTTTATGATTGTCCAAACTAAATAGAAACCTGGAAACCAGCAGTCAAAGGTTCCTTGATGCAGTCACAATCAATGGGGTTGGGGGGGGATTTAGGGAGTATATGACAGGCACTGGATTAAAAATGCAGGTATGCACTTGTTTTCATGGAAGGAGGAAATCTTTGCCATTTATAGATGAACCCAAACACACAGACCAACTTGTTCTCGCTAAAAACAGAAGAAAGATCAGTGGACTGTCCTTGTGCTCAGCTTGCTCAGAATGTGTCATTTCCTGTCCTTCATCAGCGCTGACAGTGTTTCCCATGCTGCAGAGGACAGCATACTGCTATAATGGTTTCCCAGTCATGACTTCTCTTTATTTCTTTTTCAGAGCATGGGTCTCTCCATGCTCACTGTGTAGGTTGAGAAAAGATGACGAGCTCATGCTGATCTTTTCACCTCAAAGTTTTGTTTTCTGTGTTAAGAAAGGCCGGCGCCTGGTTCTAGAAACCGAAAATTCAAAAAAACCTGCAAGCACAAAAGAGATCATTGATCTGTTAAATAAGTTCCAAAGTGAGCATGTGCACTACCTAGTGTTCAGTTTCTCATGTCATCCTGGTTCTCCAGGCTTTAGAGGCCATAAAATGGATGTTTTATAACCCCAACTAGCTTGGAGAACTGCTTACACCTTCATTTGATCACACCGTGTGATTACACTTGTGCCCATGTTCCCCAGCTATAAAATTAAGTCTTGTGAATTACTTCAAACGATTTGTGTTCCTAATTTCTTTTCCCATTAGTACAATTTAGGGTACTTATTCTCCTTTTTATTACCATTCTCATGACTGGAAATAAAAAAAAAATCCATTAATGACGCAAAAGAACAATGAGGACTTTTGGAAGCGTGCCGTTGCTGCTCCCTCCACGAAGCAGAAAAGCCCTAAAATTAACATATTTAGTCTCCATCAAGATTCTCTTTCATTCTTCCATCTCTCTCATGCTCTCTCAGCTGTCTGCACTTTCCCTTCTGCATGCTTTTAATCTTAAAAAATTACCACATTTCCTTATTATAATCAACATTCATTAAGCAGATTTTGGCCATTTCATATCAATGAACCAAAATGTAGATGCAACACTGACATATGATAACTGTTTAGAGCTGTTACTATGATTATGATAAATCTCCTCCCGCCCCTGAAGGAAATATCTGACTTTTAAGTTGCTAAGTGCTGTTTGGTGCAGAGTGGCGATGAGAATAGGGGCAATTTACTAAAGCAGTAAAACTATATATATATCTATATAGACTATTAACTAGATTATCAGTAGCTTCAGCACCGCAAAGAAAACCTCTCATAAAAAGGTAGTAAAAAACAAGGATGTAGCTAATATGTAGAAAATCTGAAAAATGAAGCCAATGCAGAAGCATCTTAAACTTGCATTCCACCCGGAGACCACCAGATGGAGACAGCTGTGGCTGCAAAAGGACTTCTGGTCCTATAGAAGTCTATGATGGAAATGGCCTTCTGTCTTGACCTCTGTGAACACTTCCCTGCTGAGTTTATGGTCTCAGCCACTCGTTTTGGGTCATATTGAATAAAAAATGAAGTGTATTTTGTAAATCTTGGTCATACTGTGTTTCAAAAGGGAGGACTGTCTGTGATATGAAACCGCACGTTCAGCATGCAGTTTCACTGTTAAATCTGTTTTTTTGAAAACATTTTTTTCCAAGATGGCCATGGCGCAAACGCCCATCTCAATGTCTCAAAAATCAACGGGTGAAGCCACGTTATCTATGTCCATCTTTGATACTGCCTGTGGATTTATTATTTAAATAAAAAAAATAGCTTTGACATTAATTCCAGTAAACTCTGACGAGGTCCATTTTTTATTTTCTGAGGTGAAAAGAAAAGTTGGATGTTGATGTGACGTGCACGGCCGTTACTTACCTCAGGGGGACGCTTTTGGAAGAAGTGTTCTTAGAGCAAAAGGCAGGGAGGGGGTAAACACATCTGAGGGGACCTAACTTCTAGTGTGTTCATAAACAAGCGCAACAACTGGGGTGAAATAACAACCATTGTAACATTTTACCTGAATCAAAATATGTACAAGACTATAAAAATTATTTAAGCTTTAAATATGAAAAGTCAAAGATGAGAAGTGATAGACAAACAGGAGGAAATTATGCCTGTCTTCTTAGCAACAGAATCTGTTTTTTTCTGGGTCAAGGGCCATTTGTGTGTTGACGAATGTTTGTACAGTTCATCGCTAACAGACCAGGATGTCTGATCTGTGATATTTTTTCTTGTTTTCATAGGCAAAGCACAAACCACGCCAAGGAAGGAAAATCATTCACTGTCTTAGCACTTACAGCAACACTTGACAATGACTGTTTTCCTTCGCTTCTGGTTGGCACAGTAAATCAGAGAAAGAGAAGACGGGAGGAAGCCTAAGTGGTCTGCTGAGGCCATCATCAGATTTTTGAGTCCTTCAGATGTGGAATGTGGAAGTTCCCGCTCTGCCTTTCCAAGACTTTTTACTGGGTTTCCTGCATGCAGGGAAAAGGTCAGACTGACAGTAAAGCTGGTCTGCTAAATTCTCGGTGCATGCCAAAGTCAAGTTGCTAGACATTCCTGTTGTCACCTCAGAACGAACATCTCCCTCAGGAGATGTTCTCTCTTGTAGGCAGGAGGTTTTACGAGACTGGATTTCAGTCCTCAAATTTACCACATCACACAGCTAGACTGGGACATTCATGGGTTCGATGAGGACTCTTTAGAAGAAAAGAGAAACAAAGGAAGCTGGGCAGTTAATCATCTGGAAAGTTTGTCTTTGAAATGCACAAACATCCATTATGTCTCTTGAGTATTTAACAGTTCATTAACAGGCAGGACGGTGTTCAGAGGTAGCGATTTCAGAAGGGTAAGCATTTATGAACTTGAACACACTTATGTAGCTGTGATGGGTGTGGGCAAACAATGCTCAGGACACAGATTTGAGTTCACATTCAGACACCATCTGTGGTTAACTCTAGGAGACAAAAACACTTAACTGAGATTAAGAAACACTGTGGTTTGGTTAGCAAAATGACCTAAAGTCACGGCGCTCAACTAGCACGTCTTTGTTTCATCCACAATACTGCAGATGAGCTCAGTGTGTAGCTAAGTTTTTAGAGGTATTTATATCAATTCCCCTGCAAGATAAGATAACCCATAAAGCATGTCTTTACATCCCCTCTTAATCCCCGTGTTTTATTACTAAAATAAAGAAACAAGAATTTGCAGAACAGATGACACCACGTGTCTTTCAACTACTAAATATATGATTCCTTTTGCAGTGGAAAGTAGGAGCCGGCTGTCTCAAAGTTACGATATTTTAAGGACGTAAAGCCCCCAGTGCAAAAATCTGAAAGCCATCTGATGATTTGTGCAGCACGTGTCCAAAGCAAAACACAGCATTTAGTCATGCAGAAACACCGTCACACACTCCGAGCACGTTATCGCAATATGTTTAGTCTAAGTCCGTCTCTCTGATTTAAAAACCCTCTCTTGTTTCGCTCTTTCGGTCTCCCACACACCAGACACTTCTTCTTCCTCTCTGACCTTTTCTTTTACAGAGGTTAATGATGTGAAATCCATCTCTTAGACTGCAAGAAAGGGCGATAAGTATGTCAAACTAATGACTTTCAGCAGCACAATCCTCCATATGGCGAAACACTCATAACAGACTTGTAATCTAACATGCTAACTTTGCATTGTTGTGACACTTTGATTACCCACAAGAGGGCTCGCAGGCTATGATCAGGCATGACATTGATATTGATTTGTGTTGGACAACGCCCCCATCCTGGTTGCTGTGCATCTACAGCACCTAAATATCAAGTTAAGCTGAAGTCATTTGAGAGCTAAATTGATGCTTTGGTTACAATTAAAGGAGGACAACAACCATTGTTTCAGTTCCAGACATTTTTTTTATTCTGGGACTTCACAGACTTCATAGTTTATATATTTTTTTCTTATTCTTCAGCTCATCAGTTCATCCTCTGCCTGAGACTTTAACACACACCGTCATGTGTGATCATGGCCTTATTTGGTATTCCAGATTGAAAGGCAATGGGTAGAGCCGGTTAACACTAAACTTAAAAAGGGAAAAGACAGAAACAAAGACAGAGAGGGGTGTCTGCAGATCTATTTGGAACAGTGGTTAAAGAAAGAAACTTACCCTGGCACCCTTCTCTGGGAAACATTTACAGCCTCCGCTGCAGTCTCTGCCACCACAGGGGACACTGTGCTTCTTCCCACCCTGCAAAAACAAGCAAACAAAAAAAGCACATTACATATTGTGCGCTTCAGGTGTGACTGTCTGTGTTTGCGCATGCTGCTGATTATGCCACCTCCTCCGTTACATCAGCACGGATGCCTGTTGCACTGCTGTCTGCACAGTTGTGTATCTAAGTCTTTTGTGCGGAAAAGGGTGTTTTGGAAATGGCTCGAATGAATCATGGCGGACTTCCATTCATAATGGCTAGCCGTCTGTTTATAAAAAACAGAAAGAAAAAAGAAGCTGGGTCCAGTCACTGATGGGGACAATCTGTTCTTAGACGTCTGCATACCAAACCACCCACCATCACTGGCTCATCTGTGCTAGACATGACACAAGCACAACATAGCCAGAAGAAAGAAAAAGAAAGGAGCCACACGCTGGCTGTCCCAACCCACGGGTCACAAGTGTCAAGACCCTAAGCTACCTGAGATAGGTTGAGACATTAATCAAGTCAGAACAGAGCTTTGGAGAACTTTGAATTCATTTTGGTCTTCGAATAAAACCCCCGTTCACAATCCAGTTTGGACACATAGTGCCTGTGAAGCAGAAACATTTGAACTCTTGACAAAACCATGAACTTGGTTCATGGGAGTTAGTTTATGATGCCATCCAGCACAGTTTCCATTGAACTGTGCAACCTGTAAACTGCAGTTGCAGAGTTTAAAATGTTCCATTAAACTTTTACTTGGTGTGACTGGGAAAAAACCCAGAATGAAACACACACAGAAGGTGGGTGGCTTTTTCAGTGCCGAGATAGCAACGTTTAGGGACTGGGGTAAAAGGTCCACTCTGTGGCATTTTAGTAGCACATAAAGATATTACAGAGAGGCTGCCATGCAGCTGAAGTATTTTATGACGTCTCACACTCTTATGCCTACCTACGTCTTCCACCCACACACCCATACCATAGCCTGCTTAGGCCTGCAAATGCCTCAATAACCCCCCACCCCCTTTCATTAAAAAAAAATCTAAATGAGCACTTTATCCCCACAATGGCAACAAAGTGGCAGATAAAGAATCAGAATAATTCTCCCTTCTCAGTTTGACAGCCGATCCCAGCAGCCCCATTTACAAAGGCCTCATTGAGACCTTCTTCATGAACAAAGACCTCCTTTAACCAGAGAGATATCGTCCTTTAATGGTCCCCTATCTCCAACAAAAAGACCCTCTTCCTCTCCCTTATGGAATGCACAAGGCTGCATTTCTTTGTGAACAACCAGTGGATCTGAGGAGTTCCTTTCAAACCGCTGTTTGATGCCACGATGGGTTTAATTTAGCCTGCATGTGGTGTCAGACTCCACCAAACAACATTCTTTACCACATTTCAACTGATTATGTGAAACACAGCATATCCACATCAATCATATTGGACAGGGGGATTACCTCTTTTTTGTTTTTTAAAGCTTTTGGAGCAGGGACATAAAAAAGGAAGCCCTTTTCAATGGGAATAAGGATGTAACAGTCATGGAATGACCTTTTTCCAAATTGAGGTGGAAATCCAAAACATAGACAATAGATTGCGTCATCTCCAGATCGACTCACAAAAGAATGGGTCCCGTATAGGCAATTACACATTGTGGAGCAATGCACTATCAATCCGACCTTAGTTTACAGGCTGAAAATAGCTGATGGCTGCTTCAGCAGAGGACAATAGGATTGTGCTACAGTATCCTGTTTTCTCCACCCACAGTCACAAAAACACACTGCTTGTCACATCACCTTTTCCATAGTTTGGGACACCTTGGAAACAGAGTTCCTAATAACGTGCAGGTATGTGCATTTGCATCCATTCAATCAAACTCCAAGTAGTGGAACAATAATTCATCATATCATGGAAAACAGAGACATCCTTGTGAGAATACTGGGGTTCAAAAATGTGAAGTCTATTTCCTGTCATAAGATCCTTTGACATTTGCCTTTCAGTTCTCTTTTATTAAGACCAAGAATCATTTTCCATTTTAGTTCTGGTCCAATCTGGGTTTATGGTGATTATTAAAACTACACACAAACCAAAAGAAGAAACACATATTTTGGTTGGTGCTTAAGAATTAAATGATAAACATAGGACAAAAACAAATGCAACAGACTTTCACTAAAACCGTGTCCTGATGGTAAAACTGTGTTTGGGACCACACAACCAACCTGGCACTACTTTGAAAGGCAAGTCTACATCTGCTTCCCAAATAACTGTGGTGAAGTTAATTTGTGGTTTGAAAGCGAAGCATACCCCAAAACATGAATTTGTAGTAGATTTTAACAATAATTTTAAAGCTACTACTATTACTACTGCTGATGCTGGCCATGGAATCAGTTTTAAGTATCAGTCTACAGTATGCAGTAGCACAAATAATAACATATGAAAACAAAAGCAAACGGTTCAAAGTGTGACTTTTATACCATTTAAAGCATCAAATAATACACTAGACCACACCACGCCATAAAAGCAACCAATAAATCCAGACCACCTTGCAGCATGGTGTAGGCAGGGATTATAGTGGGTCAGAATGATCTGGAACAGTGCTCCATGATCTAATATCTTTGCCTGTGTTGGTAAATAGTCTGTAGTCAACAGGATTGTGCCTACTTTTTTTCTATAATATAATCAATCCAGTCTGTTTTGGCCACTGAAAATATCTTTATAGAACTGCTATATTTGTTGCAATTTCTGCTGCCTGATTGGCCAGCTCTCCCCTTAAAAATAATTTTTTAATTTCAGTGAGACTTTTTGCCTGGATAAATGCCTGAGAAATTGCTAGAAAATAATTGCAGCTTCTACCTTGTGACAGGAATGTTGTTTCTGGCTCAGACTTACTTGATATCATTCATAAGAGATATGTTTAAGATATGTTTGACAAATTATAAGTCATTTACAACTGTTTAAATTCCATCAATCATTCTTTGGCAAATACCAAAATCACTTTTTGGCATGACACTGGCCCCTTAAATTAATAAGTAATTAAATCTGATAGGCACATTAATGCATATTATTTTCAAATGAGTTAATTTTTATGTGCTGCAGCCTAGTGTTGCTTCCACTGGAGATTATAGAGCAATAAAAAAAAATCTTATGGTCTGCTTACTCCCTTAATACATCCATTTTTCTTCTCATCCTTGCGATGCGTTCAAGGTGCAGATGTAAATAAAGGTGCATTCATGGTGGTAGGCTACTTCAGTATCTAGCTGGCAGTACAGAAGCGGAGCTAGCACAGATGGAGCTTTTTATTTTATTTTATTAAATGCAGCTTTCCTGACAGCTCAACAAATATAATCAAACACAAAAACCATTTGTATGCAGTGTGTCACAGAATGTGTCGTGAACTAATGCACAGTTTCTGCATTTATGTTTTCTTAAAACATCTTGCAAAACAAACTTAAATATACTAATTTTGCATGAAGGTTGCATGAAAATACTAGGCAGTAGTGTACAGTTAATGTAGGCTAAACTGATTAGATTGCAGTTTTGTGGTGAAGTTTACAGTAATGCATTGGACAGGTGCAGAGCAGGCAGTGCTGTTCATGGTAATTTAATTCACAAAGAGCAGTGAATATTAGAGCAGCAGTGCAGTTCAGCTGATCAGAGTATGCACACACAGAAACATCTACTGCAGCTCAGAAAACTACAACTGATCTTAGGATTTCCTCACCTGCCAAATGCCACTTTAACCCCCGGGCGTAGGGTCCTACATACGACAATCATAAATCTCACACTCATGCATGCTAAGCTAGAATGAAACAGGAGTCCGATACAGAGCAAATGTCCCTCATTACGGAAAACATTATTTTTATCCCTTTTTATTCTGTTCTTGAAAGGCTTTCAGAGTATGGTAGAAAACCTCTTTCCGTGCCTGTGTTATGAGCATATGACATAAAACAACTCCCATAAGCCAGGGCAGTTCCCCAGAATCCGGTTTTCTTTGATTGGTGATCTGTGGCTTCTCGTTTACAGTATGACTCTGCAGCCGTGATCATCTTTTATGCTCTGTGAGCCACCTTCAGTGGTCTGCTCAGCTTCACAATTGCAATTACGTGCACAGATGTAAACACTGGTTCCACACAAAAAAAGGACACCCTCTTTAGATATAAATGAGCCTCTGCATTTGTGTATACCACTCCCACACACGTATGACTAAAGGTTCTGTCTGACCGAGTAGCAACAGAAAGATTTCCACTTCCAGTCCTCAGCCTGTGTGTGCCAATTAATTCATTTATTACTGCAAACAGAGCCCCAAGATGTTAATGTGAAAAACAATTAAAAGATCTTTCATCAGAAGGAAATGAACCATTTCAGCTTAAAGAAACCCATTTGGTAAAATACACTTACTTGCTGTCTTGAAGTATCAAAAAACAGTCCCCTAAATCAAGATTTCTAAGAATAAATCAATGCATGTAACTTGGATCACTCTGTAAGAATAAAGCCAGTGGGGCCCCCACACACATAGATAAAGTTTTAGTGAACACAGTTTTAGTGGAGAGTATGCTAAGCTGCCATATTCATAAAAATATTTGTTTTCCCCAAAGAGAAGTGTAGTTTTCGTTGCCTCCCTGTTCTTTGTGGTTGCAGTTATTGCCTCACTCTGAATATGCACCAACTTCTTCAAAAATATGTTCAGCTAGTGAAATTTATCCAGCTGGGTCAACATCACACTTTCTCACGCCCAGTTTTTCTCTCACAGTTTGCCTCAGATTGATGCATACACAGTACATTATTGTTGTCAATGTTAACAGGAACAATGGCACTTCTTTTTTTTTTTGTAATTTTGCCTCTGTTCACCCCGTCAGAGGATTTTTAAAGCAAACAGTCAAAATGTGACTGAAGTGCAGACTTTATTCAAGGAGTTAGGCTTAAGGACTGTATTAAGGAATTGCCATTTTCAGAGGCTCCAAAGAAACTGGATAGTTAAATGAAGCAGTTTCATGGCCTGAAACTGCTTGTTCCCTGAACCCTTCCCTCATTACTTCATAACAAATGCAGCAGATAAAAGACCTAGAGATGATTTCAAGTGCTGAACTTGCATTTTATTAGCTTTTCACTGGAACAGTAAAAAGATAAGATCCAAAAAACACAAGGTCCAAAGACAGTTGATGCAATACTTTTGTTAAAACCCTTGAAATAAAGCTGAAACTTTTGGACTGATTTAAACTCCTCCACAGAGGAAAAGCGCCCAAGTGTCCAACCTTATGAAGACTGTGTTTATGTGGCTATTATACATATTCATTACATTTTGCCACTGGGAACAGCAATGGTGGTTTGATTCTCTCTGAGGCCATTTATTTGCTTTGCCAGAACACTTTGTAATCTATTGTTGCATTTCCATAACACCAAAGCTTTAACCAGAGCACACTAAAGCACACTGTGGCTGCACAGCTCCCTCAACAAGTCAGGTTGTAGTTTATATGCATGTCTGTCCCGACTGGACATTTGTGCATTTTGCCAATATCTGCAGAGCCTCTAGTCAGACTTAGAAAGCTATATGTTTAAAAAGTTGTATCATTATTATTGTATCATTTAGATGGACAGCTCTTAGAAAGGTAATTCTTTTTATTCAGATTTCTGAGGTATTTGTGAGCATTTCCTTTTATCGCGTTTGCTTATGTCTAGTACAAAATAATCTAATCTTCAGCTGCCAGTCTATAGACGTTTTCCTGACCACGTATTGTCTTGTGCTTTATAAAGAAAGTAGAAAACAGATCCTTTAAAAGACGTGCTTCGCTGATAACCAACTGACCAAACCTCATAATTCAATGAACTGTAACAGTAAATAATAAAATCAGTTATCAAAGACGTTGCTGATTATACGGTGAGTGTTTTAGCCTCCAGTCAGTCGTACTGTACCACCATCTTACAGCTCAATCAGATATGATGTTGGTTGGTTTGTGTGGACCGCCTGTGGTCAGCCTGATTCACCACGGTCTTGGATTTTCCGTGTACTGTATGCATTCGTTTTACAACAGACAAAACCACTTCCTAGCACTTCCTGTGAATGTCAAAAGCAGCCAGAATCAACAAAGAAGCTCAGGCAGGAGGACAGGATGATGATAAGACAAAAGCAGAAGGAAAATACAGACAAAACAAATTGAAGGCAAAATGTAAATAAATGTGGAGAGAAATGATGTCAGTCTCCGACTTAGGCTAAAACTCGAGAGGCATTCACTTTGGCCTCCGGTCTGCAAGACTGATGACCTACTAAACCACAAGGATCAAGGGTTGATTTGTGGGATTTCAGAAAAATCAGCAGTCCATGTGACTCGTGCAATAAGAATGGACTACTAAGTTCTACAAGGTTGAAACAAGTTGTACATCTTTACCCCATAAATTAATCTTTAAAACCATAAATTAGTGTTGATGGTTATATAAAGCAAACCTCAATGGATTCCATGGAGGCTAAAAAAGGCATAAAAACACACAGACAGATGTGCGTCAGTACACAGCTGGACATTCCACTTCTCCCTTGGCATATTTCTTTTAGTGAAACATCTTAAGACAACAGAGCGTTATTAGGAAAAAAAACATTAATAAAGAAACTGTAAAAGTGAGTGTGAAAAGGAAGAAATCCCTCAGATGAACATATTTTCTTCTTGTTAGGAGATTTTGTAGCTAAAACATGTTTAGCACACTTGTTTGTAACATCAATACAAATTCATTAAAACATCTAAGCATCAGCAGATCAACGCTGATGGTGCAGGAAGACGTTGTTTTATAAAATGGCAAACTCCTTTTGAGCCGGTTTCTCTGTTTCATGTGAGGTGTCAGATGAACAGAGATCACAGACTGCTGCAGGACGAGTGTTTGAACCGGGACTGGTGTTGATACTATGAGGAGAACATGGGAAAACTAAGGAGAGAGAGGTGTAAAATGAGGCTGCTGTGATCACAATAATGAAGATTCCCAAGACCACGTAACTCAACAGAAACTAAATCCTCTTACAAGGCTCATGAGAGGTTGACTTGTGAGATGTTTAACACACTGAGGGCTTTGCTTATTCTTAACCTGACCTTTCCACTTTGACCTTGGCCGAGGAACCAAGTGTCTGAACCCACTATTGAACTTTGTAGATGCTACAGTCCTTCTGGAAGCACTTGTCTGCTTTGTTAGATCCTCAAAGAGCTGCTGTAATTGGCACAGATATGAGTGAATTATCAGCTTCTGGGTTAAAAGGGGTAGACCAGAGAAAACAAATGCAAATGCTGCTGCTGATTATTTTTTTTAAATAAAAAATAAAGAAAAGCAGCTTAATTGAATTTCTGGACAGCTCAGAGTATTATGAAATTTCTTTAAAAAACCTTTTAAGACAAAAATCATACCTTGTATACTCTTTCAAGGATTACATGGTCCGAGGTCTGGCTGGAGAGTGTCTATTTTTCTTGTGTACTCTTCCTCAGAAGCCTGAACTTATAGTGTCTACTTCTAGACTTCTAGTGGACAAGCCTCTTGCTCTTATTTTGAAAATCCAGAACCTGGTAACCAGCTAGTTGGCTGGCTTGCTAGGCAGGTGGAGGTAACCTCCATATTATTCACTCACACATATGCACATCTTGAAAAAGGCTCTTATCCTATAAAAGTAGACATAACAAGGACTATCATCACTGATAGTCCTTGTTATTTATTTGTGACAAATAAATAAAGCCTGATGCTTTATTTATTTGTCACAAATTACATGTCAATTAAAATATTCACAGAGGACTGAACTCTTTAAGTACAAACCTACATGTACTGTATGATGTTGTTGTGGACAACGCAGGTTCAGATCATCTTAAACCTTAAACAACAGCTAACCTAATAGCCAATCATCAGGGTACAGAGTGCAATCATGAGATAAAACAAACAACCTGCATATGTTTTACTTCTCATAAAGAGTGTAGCGACAGGAAGGCTTTGAGCACAGTAATATTTTAAATCATGCTCTTTAGATGTAAACAAAAAGAAAAATAATTTTCTTCTTCCCACCTTTTGTTGCTGCATCCTTTTGTTAAAAGTCAGGGGATGTAACAAACTGCAGTGCAATATATTTGAACTTGGACCATAACAACCTTTATGGGTAGAAATTATATATAATGATCCTGACCTAGAAAAGAGCACATATATAGAAATGTGTGCACTCTCACTACTTTTATGGTTTTGTGTTTGTGTGTGTGCGCTCCCTTGTGTGTGTCTGTGTGTATACATTTGTACAGTGTCTAATCTCTCGCTGTTATGGTTTGTCAAGGCTACAGCTGCCATTCATCACACTAATGATGGAGACCTCAAAGAAAAAGTGCAAACTTGTGAACTTGAAACACCTGGATACAAGTTTGCATTAATCTGTAATGGAAAACTGCTGTGTGATATGCCTTGATGCATTTCTGAAATATATCTGAGCTGTGATACTCCCTTTGCCAGTTGAGAACCATCTATGTGAAGGATTCTTTGCAAGCACGCAAACTGGAGCTGACCTTTGAATCAAGAGTAGAGTTTGACTGTAATAGGAATTCTAAAACCAATACCAATATTTGGTTGTTTAAAAGTCTGATATTCTGATATATCAGCTGAGTTTGTGTTCTTTTTAGACACATGAAGCATGAACAGATTTCCCTAATATTTGTTACAAGTAGTTTATGAGTCCTTACTAAGATGATTTTGCTTTAGTGTCGCTACAATTTGTGGATTACTCGTTTACGCTTTGCCCGACTCTGCTCAAAATCTTGTGGCGTTACAAACATGTGTTGCCAACAGGGAGAGTGGCCTCTGGTAAATAAACTATGCATAATCAATACTCATAACATTGTTGAAAGGTGTTTCTCCTTTATCTTCTTTACTTTTTAAGTGTTATCAACTGTTATGAATGTTGATACAGATATACATATACAGTATAGGCAAACAGTTTATGTCAGCCAGGATCTAACCAAGAAGTAAACTGAGAGGAAACTTTTATTCCAGGGGAAAAAAAAGAGTCACGTTAACCACATGGTATGGAAGCTTGTTTCTGCAAAAAAACAAAACAAAAACAAAACAAAACACCCAAACAAACAAAAAAAAACCACATTTGTCTGGCAGAGGTAAGCCAGGAATTTTAGGTTTTTATGTCAAAATTTTGATTTAATAACTCAAAATGTTTAGACAACCACTGAACTAAATGTCAAATTAATTGGTTCATTCATTCCGTAGGCTGAACTGAAATTTCTTTGGTTATGTCACAGCCTCTGTAGACAGGTATCTACATATGAATATGTAAAATCTGGCAAAGGACAAGAGCTTCAATTTATTGTCTGATTTCTACAGACCAATCACGTTTGAGCATGCTTTAGTTGCATGTGTGTGATAGTCAAAAACCACTGTTGATCATTTGATGACAATTTAAGATTTTATGAGTTTCATTGAATTAATTTGCTATATTTAGTATAACTTAACTTTTCTGAAGGTTATAACTAATTATCAAATGTTACCACATTAAACAGTCAAAGTGTAAAAGGTTGCATTATCATCAGGCATATATTGGGACGCTAATATTAGCAGTCAGCTAAAGTACCAACCTCACTGAGCCACCAGGCTGGCTGTAGACTTACAGTCATGTTAAAAGTAATTCAGCTGTAGAACACAGTAGCACATTTGTTTATGTTCAATTTGTTAGCATTTTCTTGTTTTCATTTCATCAGTCTGTTACAGCAATCCAAATACTGTTAAACTATTTAAAATCAAATTACTTTTTGTTAGTGCTTCCATATGCATTCAGAATTTAAACCTCGAGGAGTGCTTAAAACGCTATTAATGCGGGTTGATTCTTTCGAGCTAATGCTAAGTCCTGTTGAGAGATGCTGAACAATATCTTGATTCATTGCTACACTGCTTGAAGCCTCCCTGGAGTGTCGGTGAATCCAGGACAACATAAAAAAGAATCTGGGTGAAGACATTTGTGAGTCACTAGATAAAAAGAGAAAAGATGCATATCCAAATAACCCCTGTGGCTGTGACTGGGAAGGTTTAAACACAAGTGGGCTGAAAAGAAAAAAGCAAACAGAGTCAGAGACCAGATCATGCTGGTGGTTGTTGCTGTCTGGCTGCGTGACTCATACGCGTTGTATGTTTCCCTCACATTATAAGCCTGTAAAATTGTGAATGGCATTGCTTCATTTCAAAAGCTTGAGCTCCATAGTAACAAAACTGACTTATATTTTACCACAATATCAGATTTAACAAAAGACCTGGTACAAAATGGCTTAAAAAGGCAACGTGTCAAAAGCCAGAGTTTATTCAGCCTGTGCAGCTTTGCCTTCCGACAATAGTCCAGCACTGAAATCAAATAATCAGATTTTAACTGTAAAACAAACACATACATACATCACATACAGAAGCAGGAAAATCAAAACATCAAACATTACCATGTTTGTTTTGGTTTGGTGATAACAGAGGCATGTCTTGATATAACACCAAATGTCCCAAAAGGACAATTATGTCCCAGTCATAATACACGTTCACAGCTTTTTTTTCTTCTTGATAAACACTACAGCTTGTCTGCATTATCACTTCTGTATAGCTAATTGTGCTTCCTGCCCTGCCACCAACTTCCTGTTGCAGAGCTGATGTGCCCCGGTGCCTGTGTGCACTCACTCACCTCCAGAGGACATATACATCTAAAGAACAGGGAAATTAAAAGAAAATAGAAACCTTTTGGCATCACAGATTTGTGAGAAGAATGAGTGAAAAGACAAATGGGACAATAACTGAGAAGTAGTAAAAGAGAGAAACCCACAAAGTTCCTTATAGTCATAGTAGAAGTGTAGTGCAACTGCAATTGCTTAAACTGCATTACATTTAAAACAGTCTGTCAGAAAGTTCAGGAAAATGGACACTGATTTAGGAATAAGGAGGACTTTTTATAGAAGGCCTCAAAAGGCACCAACTAAAAAAGAGAGAGCCAATATAATCAAAGCTACAGATAAAAGAAGGGCGAGTCAACGAGTGCATTGCTACACAGAAAAGCCAGATCCTACTCCAGAATCAGAGCCTGCCATCATCAGCTACTCAATGCCAGCCACATCTGGAACCTGAAATAGGCATCAACTATTTTGCCTGGATTTCACCAATCGCTGGAACACCGATTACACAAGAAAGGGAGCACCACTGGATAGGAGAAACTGAAACTCAAAAGTGATTTTAGAAAGCAAAAAAGAGTGAATGCATTAGATGGACTCAGTATATAACTAATAAATGTGTGACTGATTGATTTGAGAAGCATGCCACACAAATGGAAATTCAAGTAATGGAGTGGTGAAAAGGACATGCAGAGGGACAGATCACTCAGCAGAGCACAGGATGTGAAGGAGAACATGACCTGAAGCAGGGGGACCTGAAAGCAGCGGGACAAACTCCCACTATGCTGCCGTGGCCGGGCTCCAGTGTAAACACAGCTCTGGTTTCTGCTCCGGGCCTGACCAAGTGGGACCTTCCCTCTCCTTAACTGGCCTCGGGTCAAACAGGCTTAACTCCATTTCCCGGTGGGCCACACTTCTAATCAGGGCTTCCTGCTACATACTGAGCTAAATCAACCTGGGATTATTCCAATTTCTGTTCTGGACCTTGGTGCTTACAGGTCAGCCTTTCAGACTTTGTTGTGTTGATAGCTGTGCTGCTCATCAAATGACACCAATGACATCCAGATGGGAAGATCCACGCTGTAGTGTCATGACTTAAGAGGACTGACAACAGCAGGGTTTGTTTTTCTAGTTTTTCTTATGAGCAGACTAGAACCACAGCATGAGAAAAGGTCAGCAACATGAGGACCGAGTTCTAGGATGAAAGACGGTTGAGGTAAAGTGAGGAATGAAAAAGTGACACAGAGTGTAGAGTCGTGCTGCCTGCTCCAAATCTGTTCACTCAATGAAATGCTAAACAGGTTATATGTGTAACTTTGTAGCTTCTGCCAATTCCTAATTTAGCAGAAGGTGATGAGAATCTAAATCTAAGCAATTGTAAAATACATTACAATTCTGAATGCAAGTATCAAACGGCATCATAGTATAGTCATAGGTTTTTGACATTATGTCATGTAATGACACAAATTTTAACCTCATTGTGTCAGTAAGGGAAATGTCAGATAATCACTAAAATGATCCAGGTCCATTCTTCGGAAACTATATCTGGCATTGAGCTTTTTTTAAAAAAAGGAAAAAAGTACAGACAGGGCATGAGAGAGACAGACTAAATTGGACATGGTCATGTTATCACAAAGTACGCATTTAACTTTGTTAACATTCTTCCCGTGACATGAAATAATTCAGTCTAATCAATTAAACCACAGCTGGGATGGAAATTAATGGTGTATGACTCTTTTCCAGAAGACAAAAATGTGCAAAGCAGAGATCAGAGATCAGAGAATGGAGATGGCCCCTGCTTGAGATCATAGTTGGGTTATTATGGATGGCCTCATACCACCTGCAAGATACGATCAAGTCTACTCTTGAGTGCTTTATCCCCCTCCAAAACAAACCCCCATAAATCAAATCTAACAGTATATAAGATCATATACACAATGTGTCCAAAAGTATTCACTTGCCTGTCTTCACACGCATATGAACTTGAGTGACATATCTTGCTTAATCTATAGGGTTACATATGATGTCAGCCCATCTTTTTCAACTATAACAGCTTCAACTGTGCTGGAAAAGCTTTGATTTAGGAGTGTTTATGGGAATTCTTTTGACCATTTGTGCAGAAGTCTATTTGTGAGGTCAGACACTGATGTTGGACAAGAAGGCCTGATTCACAGTCTCTACTCGAATTCATCCCAAAGGCGAGGAAATCCCTTCGAGGTCCATAGGAAATTTTATGTTCATGAGAATGTAGCCCACCCGAAAATATGACTCTGGCCATATACAGAAAACTGGATTTGTGATAACTGATAAAACTTAGAGGACAAATAAATCCATCCACTTATCCTGTTTGGGGGGGGGGGGCTGGAGCCTATCCCAGCTGTCACAGGGCAAGAGGCAGGGTACACCCTGTACAGGTCACCAGCCTGTTGGAGGGCCAACACAGAGACAGACAACCATCACACTCACATCACACTATGGACAAATGAGTAAGGCTTTTCACAGCAGATCTCTCTCTCTCTCTCTTTCCTCCCTCCCTACTTCCTTCCTTCCTTCCTTCCTTCCTTCCTTCCTTCCTTCCATTTCTATATTCAGACCAGCACTGAGACTCTGTCACAAATGGTGCCCAGAGGAGATAGTAACAGACCAAAAGGCAAAGCTTGAAGGTGAAGTCAGTGAGCACTGTGACTACTACAACGTGACCCCAGAAGACCCTGATGGAACAGAAGACCTGCAGGTCACAGGGGAGGAGAGCAAAGGTGATGCTGACATGCACAGGGTAAGACTTTACTGTAGCAAAACACAAACAATATATACAGTCACCGGAGTTTGTGTAACTAAGGAGGTGATCTTGAATATAGTTTGACCAGAAAGGAAACGTCCCGATTGTTGTTTCAAAGCGTTAAACCACATCTCTTGGTGCTTTTCAGCATTTCTTGAAGTGCTCAGTTGTCATGAAGGTAGTCTAGTTTAGTTCATGATAGTTTAGGTACCTTAGTTTACTTTTATGTGATAGCTGATCACATATATGAAACATAATAAAGTTA
This sequence comes from Bujurquina vittata, assembly GCA_015106715.1. Classification (NCBI taxonomy): domain Eukaryota; kingdom Metazoa; phylum Chordata; class Actinopteri; order Cichliformes; family Cichlidae; genus Bujurquina; species Bujurquina vittata. The sequence goes on from VUQK01044290.1 coordinate 24,882, forward strand.
CAATATATTGAGATTATGTTATTTAAGTTTGTATCATATAGGATTTAGTGTATACTATAATAGCATCATCTGAGCAGGCTCCAGTGATCGCTGTATATCCTGAAATGATAAAAGCAGGCTGAATTGTAAATGAGTCAAAAGACAAAAATGTAAAAAAAGAAAATTGTGAATTTAGGAATTATGTCCTTGTAAGTGAATATGATGGAGGCAGGCACACATTGTACTAACACATTTTATGATCTCTTTATTGAGCACAAATGTTGTTGATGAGAAACACTTGAGCTGCTTCTTGCCCTCACTGGTTTACTTCATTTCCCAGAATTCCCAGATTGTCATAACTGTTCATATCTATAATTTTGCCACCACAATTGTCCCTAAAGGCACACAGACATGCAGACATGTAAGCATGCACACGCAAAGATATGCATCTTGTGTGCATGACTCATCGCGTGCTGTTGCAGGTCTGTTTGTCTCGGCCGGTTTCGCTGTATGAGAACTGCTCCATCACTGACGAGAATCCAGCTCCACCTACAGGTGAAAATCAACCCTGTTTTAACTTAGCCCATGTACTGCATGTGTGTGTCTGTATGCATATTTGTGTGTTTCTGTGTGGTAGAAAGTACATTTAGGTACTCAAGTTCAAGTAATAAGTACAATTATGACCTCCACAGCGCTATAATCCAGAAGCAAATGCACTTTATTTATTAAAAACACAACCAGTGATCAGCAAATATGTTAGCATGTTACAGGTTGGATTGGGGCCCACAAGCCTTCCAGCTTTAAAAGTACGGGTAATTTAAATCAACCCCAAAACAGCACATGTGAATCACCTTGGTCATCTATTATAATATTCATGGTCCCAAAGTGGGGATCTTATTTAAGTTGAACATCTGAGTACTGAGGGCAAATTTAAATTGAATCCAGTATGTTCTGCATAATTTAGTGAAACTCAGCTAAATGTCTTAATCCAAATTGTATAAACTCAGTATCAAAACAGTCAGTAGCAAAAACCCAAGAGAAGTGCTGATGCAGGTCAGTTCTGGCGAACACACTTATAGCATACATGCATATATCTTTGAATGAAGTCCATCCTTTACACTCAGAGACCCCACTCTGAGGAAATGCAGGCATCTAAACACCTCAGTTATCAGATAGCCTCAAATCAGAGTTTAAATTCCAGTTGGCTGAATCTGTGGGTTGATAACATTAGAGTAAGATGTGATTAGAGTTTGATAAAAAAAAATTCCAGAATTTGACCTTTTGTGAAATAATTCAATGAGGGATGTTTAAAGCTATTACTTTTCAGCTGTTAATCTTCCTCTATCTAATCTCCAGATTTAGCGCAGTCTGAGGTCAGTACTGAACAATGCGCTCCTCTCACTGAGACCCGGGTCCAGAACCTGATCCAGGAAGAAGGATGGTTTCATGGCAGGTTGGCAGTCAGCATCTGTGCATGTTTGCTTATCAGTGTCATACCAAATTAAATGTCTCTGTCTGACTCGCTCCTCCACTCACATATAATGTTGTGTCTTTAGGTTAGGAAGAGAGCAGGCAGAGTCCCTTCTCACCTCCAGTGGGGATTTCCTGGTCAGAGAGAGCAGCTCTGCAGCTGGTCAGTATGTACTCAGTGGTATGGAGGGAGCTACTGTGCGGCACCTACTGCTGGTTGATCCACACGGACAGGTAGACTTCTGCTGCTGGAATTCAAATAGTTTGTAAAGAGGAGAGTAAAAGCAACTTTAAAGCCTATT
>VUQK01044290.1:26652-38307 GCA_015106715.1 Bujurquina vittata
TTTTTTTTTTGTCGTTTTATGAACAGGTGCGGACTCGGGATCAGGTATTTCTGAGTGTTGGTCACCTGGTGCGATTCCACATGGAGAATCAAGTGCCCATTGTTTCTGGAACCAGTGAGCTGTGCCTGAAACAGCCAATCCTACAAACGCACAAACATTCACAGATTGCCAGATGCATGGTTTAGAATTAGCGGTGGTTTCCAAAATATTAAAACAGCCGAGACCTGTGAAAACACTGGACATCAGTTTTCCAAACCGTTGGGACAATTTAGCATTATTTGGTCATTATAGCATGTGTGCTGTCAATTGTTGTGTGTTTTATTTTTCATTCTTCTTGTGCCTGTATTGATGACAGCCTTTGGCCTGCAGAACATCCTGTCTCGCTCTCAGGCAGTTTGCTATTATTTACTCAGTGTCTCAACACACTCTCTGGTGTTGGCAGGAAATAACCAGAAGGTTGGCAGACTTTCCAGATCCTTTTCCGTATACTATATTTGTCTTGTGTTCATTAGTTTTGATTTTCTTTTGTTATTGTTCCCGTTTCCCATGCTTAACTTGAGAAACTCTCTTTTCATCCCACGGATTTTTTTGTTGCGTATTGAATATGGAACTGAAACGGTCTTTGTATCTAAAATCCCCATCTAGGTCCCCATTAAGCGTGGTTAAATACATCTTTGGGTCTTTTACAGAAGTGATTAAACTGGATTTTGTCAGTGATTTATTTGTTGTTAAACCTCGAACCACAAAAACAAAATTTTATTTTGAAATTGTGTTGCAGTCCATCCAAGGATTCCAAACAATTCATGCCACAACAAAAAGGTATCAGCCTAATGCAATTAGCTAACAGTGACCACAAAATAAACAATTCCTTACAACACGCTCCACATTGTTATTAATTTTATAAAACCAAAAACATTCAGTTGTGATCATATTCACAAACACATTTAACTGAAGTGCTTGACTGGAAATTTAACATTTTTTCCCCGTACAGTACAAAAACCTCTGAAGCCCTGCAAAGTTCTAGGTTGTTATACATATATACTCACTGACCACTTCATTAGGCGCACCTGTTCAACTGCTCCTTAATGCAGCAAAACACATGGCAGCAACTCAGAGGCCATTTAGGCATGTTTACATGGTCAATATGACCTGCTGAAGATCAAAGTGAGCCTCAGAATGAAGAAGAAACTTCGAACTTGGCATGGTTGCTGATGCCAGACGAACTGGTCTGAATGACTGCTTCAAGCTGATTGGAAGGCAAAAGTCACTTAAATAACCACTTGCTACAACTAAGGTATGCAGAAGAGCATCTTGAACACATAGAAGCTTGAACCAGATGGGCTACAGTAGCAGAAGACCACACCGGCCCCAGTCCTGTCAGCTAAGAACAGCAAACTGAGGCTACAGTTCACACAGGCTCACGAAAATTAGACAACGGCAGATTGGAAACAAGTTGCCTGGCCTGATCAGTGTCAGTTTCTGCTACACTGTTGTGTCAGAATTTGTCATTAACAGCATGAAACCATGGTGCCATCCTGCCTTATATTCAAGGTTCAGGCTGGTGAGTGATTTTTTTCACACACTTTGGACCCCTTAGTACCAACTGGGCATCATTTAGGCACAACAGCCTACCTGAGTATTGTTGCTGAACATGTCCATCCCTTTATGACCACAGTGTACCCATCTTCTGATGGCTGATTCCAACAGGATAACATGCCATATCACAAAGTTCAAATCATCTCAAGCTGGTTTCTCGAGCATGACAATGAGTTCCCTGCACTCAAATGGCCTCCACAGAACACTGTTTAACTACCATTCCAGGGCCACAACTTCCACTATGAGCGGTAAGGTTTCTTAGTATAACACACAACTTCCTTTGCAAGATTTAATTATTACACATGACAAGTTAGCTTTCGAGAGTCAGTCTTACTTTATCAGATACACTACAAATACAACTTAGTTTGTTACATACTGAATTGACAGAAATGCATTAGTAAATCTTACGTGACTAACAAAGGGACTCTTTTGATGTCTAATATAAGATTGATATAGTAATTTCAACTTTCTAGACTTAATCACATCATTAAAACATTTTAGTGTATTTATATAGCACATTAATACACATTGTGCATTTTACAACATGTAAGAATCTAAAAAGTCCGAAGCTCATAACAAGCAAAATGAGCATCACTGTTTTGGGTTTGCACAGAATTTGATGTTAAGTTTTGGTATTTGATTCAGAGTGAATTCATAAATCACAAAACTCAAATAAATCTACAAGTAAATCTTCATATGAGAAAGAGGTTTTCAACTTTTGTTATCTGAAAAGTCATTTTCAAGTAAGTTTTCATGCAAAATAATCTGTATATAGCCACAAACATTCAATATCTGGACCTTTATAATGAAGGTGACACAGCCTATGAAGGATAAAATAGCCTAACATGACTAATATGAGTAAATATTTAAATTCATAACCACATGTGACTACTACACTGGGTTATTTATGATTATTTGGTATTTTACTTTGTATTTTCATTTCAGCAATTCTATCTTTTTGTTGGATTTATGAAAGTATAAAACTAAAAGTGTTAACTTTTTTATTGAACAATTTTATTGTGGAGGGAAAAGAGGTATTCACTGAAAACTTGGCATATGTCTGCATAGTGTGCAGTGTGCCATTAAAAAATCTGTGGAAACTGGGCAAGTGGAGGACAAAAGAAGTGGCAGGACTAAAAATCTACCGCAGATGAACAGCATCTGAAAGTCATGAAAAAAATCCAGCAAAGACCTGATACAGGACCTGAGAGCTGCATCTGGACCTTCAGATGATCCATCTACTGTTCACTGAAGCCTCATCAGAAATGATCTCAGTGGAAGGGAAACAGGGAGAAAAGGCTGAGGTATGCCACATTACACAAGTACTGGACTGAAAATCAGTGGTCACAGGTCTGATGAAGTGATGAATCCAAATTTGAAATTTCTGGTTCAAATTGTCGTCCGTATCTACAAAGGAGGTCAAGAAAAACACACAACGGAGCATTGTTAGTCAAGGCTTGACCTTCTCAGAGCCCGGACATCAATATTATTGAAGCAATGTGGGATCATCTTGACAGAGAACAGAAAAAATGCAGCCAACATCCAAAGAGAAGCTTTGAATGTCCTTCAAGAAGGCTGGAGAACTATTTCTGAAGACTACTTCACCAATTGTTGACTTTCAATCTTGTTAGAATTGTACAAACTCCATTTTTGCCTCATATGCTGCATTTCTTTGTGTGTCTGTAGACATTGTACCTATTGCCCATTTTCAAAATATGGAGAAACCTGAAGCATTCAGACCTCCAACCTCCACCAAGGCAGCTCAGTCTCTGGACAGTATTTACTTTTAAGGGTATAGTATTTTATTTTGTATATATTTATTTTGTTTTCTTTGCTGTTTTTTAAACAACCTTTAAGAAGTTTGTAGTGGAGTAAAAATCAGATACAAGTGGCATGGCAAATATTTACTTGCAGAGAAAATTCAAACATTTCAGGAAGAAGAGAAGACGAGCTTTACGGGGATATTCGATGTGAACCGAGTCAAAGACAGATGAAGGACCAAGTTCTTCTAGAGCACTTCTACAGCTATCTAAGCAAGAAAAATTAATGAAGTTTGTAAAATAAGTAAATGGCAACTTTGCTAAATCTTTGGGTGAATTGCTTTCTTATCTGTAACATCACTTTATTAGTTGTAATTGTCTAAAAGGTGTTTCAATTGTCTATGAATTTTTGTTTTCTTCATACTCAGGTCACCTATCTCCATTTTTATTGTGCTATTCTACATTTTTATAGTTTTTATGTATGCAATATAATAATATTATTATCTCTATTTACCCATCTTACCTCTTGTTACTTTTCTTCAATACTGATACATGTCCGGGTTTTAGTTTCTGCTGTAGTCCCGCCCTGGGCCAGAGTCGGTGACAGAGGTTTAGGGCTGCTGGGGATACTGTTTGTAGTCGTCACCATGCTGTCACTGGGAAACTAAAGCAGACCATAAGCTGTCCCTCAGCCACCAAGGTTTATCCCACAAAGAACCCCTGGTTTCAGGAACGCCAACGGCTTCACTGCACAGGCCCCACAAGTATGACACTCATTGAAGGGATGAAGGGTTAAGCCACAAGATGGTGCTATCAGTCTTTATAAGAGCTCATTAATCTTCAGCCTATGTGGTACCAACATCTTTTCCCCTTTTAGTCAAATACATCTGGATAGTTTAATAAAATTGTATTTCTCTTTAATCTTATATGTAATAAGTTCACAAGTAAATAAAGCAAATTCACAAACGCTTAAAACAAAGCCTAAAAGTAGCAAAACTTCTTGCATATCAGTGGCGATTTTAATGCTCTTCAGACAGAGGTGTCTGAAAGAGCAGTGAAAATAGCTGGCAGTAAACAGCCTATAACAACTGCTGCAGCACTTTTCCCCCCAGTTTCAGCACCCTGTCACTTGTAGATTTCGTTGTAGTAAAAAAAAAAAAAAATGACTGTATGCTCAAAGTATGCAGTTGACTGTTTGGGGCTGTGGCCGCCCTTTAAGAGAGACTTAGAGGGTCTCACCCACACTAATCACCTTCAGCACACTTTGCCGGGCTGAGATTGAGGAACAACTGGCAGCTGGTGGGGAAAAGAAACAGCTCTGCCAAGAACTGACACACACACTCAAAAACCCACAAACACTGATAGGGTATCTGAAGAATAGCAACACTTGAAGCCTTTTGTTCAGATAATTCTGTCGGATGTTATCACAGTTATCACATGCCTTTTAACTTCCCACAATTCTAGCTAACGAGCATTTTTCTAAACATTTTATGCCGAAGGTAAATCTAATGACGATATTGGCATCATTTGATTCAGTCAGTAAATGGACGGGGACTGAATGTGTCTCTGGCCAAACAAACAAACAAAATATTAAAGCTGTCACAAGGGTGAGATTAAGTAATTTTACATGCAAGAAATACGGTTTTCCTGCTTCTGTCATACCCATGTGGATTCTCTCTGAGTCACACGGGCCTCACCCAGAACAGCTCACCAAAAACAACAATGACCTAGTGTGTGATGCCATTCTTTCAAACTTGTGAGGTCTGGTGAGGGTCACATGTTGTCAAACCTGTGAGGTCACCGTTTGACCTCTGGCCCCTCCATCCCAGCAGCAGCTTGCAATGCTGCGGAGTGTAACTGTACAAGACAGTCAGTCAATTTATCAGACCGGCTGATAATTTGAACAAAGCTAATGTTTGTTTATAGATAACCCTTCTACTCCTGAGCAGGATAAAAGCATATTTGTGTTCTGATATAAAATTACATTTGGCACTTTCTGTGAAAGGCAGTAATTTTTGATGAGTTCAAAGAAACCAATGTTGAACTAAAGAAAAAAGTTTTAGGCATTCAACATTTGACTAGGTATGTGGTTAGTGCCAAGAAGGCTACACTAAATCCTTTTTGGTGCCAGAATTATTAAATAAATGTTGTAAACTACCTTTGTTGATAGTCCATACAAATGAACCTGCTCCTAACAAGCACTTAAAATATCACGGTCACTTTGGATGACCAGAAAATTACAAAAACTATTTCTTAAAGACTCGATAAGCGACCATTGCAATAACCAATGACACTGACACTCTGATTTTAGAGAGTTATTGCACTAATCCAGAAAACAATTGGTTTAATAATTAATAATAATAATAAAATTATGATTGAGGTCCACCACATAACTTTTACAGCCCCGGAACCAACAATTAAAATTATTGAATAATGTCCAGTGCCCTCCACAAAATCTCTACTGTGTGAAGCTGTAATTCATTATACAATAATCTAATTCAATACATGACCTCCAGTTACAGATGCAGGCATCCTTGCGCATGAGATCTCCATCCACCTCAGCACCATTGCTCTGTGAGGTCTTGGGTTTTCTCTTGCAGGAAGGTTTACTGTTAGAGTCATTTAAACATTCGGCTTGAACAACAATAGGGACTTTACCTTAAATGCTGTGAGCACATGCTGAGCATTCGTTTGTCAGCGCGTGTGTGTGCGTTCTTTGAACCGATCTCGAAATATTTCCTCAGAAAGAGGAAATGATAAACTTTCAGTAAAATCTTCAAGTTCTGTGGCTTTGGTTCAGATCCAGAGTATTAATAAAAAGCCTGAAGTTGAATTCCTCTGCAGAATAAACCTAAGTGCTGATGAGCCTGAGGGCATTAACTTTACACACACACACACGCACACGCACACACACACACACACACACACACACACACACACACACACGCGCGCGCGCGCGCGTTGCTCAAATGACAAAGCATTCCCAGACCCTGAAGCGCCTTAATGGAACAATTAAAGTCATAAAAAGCACCCAGAATACGAGAGCATGAAATTGTTCCTTGTTTCAATGTTATCAGAGTCACACAGAGTTCAGATCTGGAAGGAAGCAAAGCAAAGCTTGGCCCACTGACTAGGCCATGTTGCAGCACTTATTACCATGCCAAAATCTACATGTATGTTCCCCCAGAGGCAGCCCAGAGGGAGACACGTGAGTCATGTGAGGTTTGCAAACAAATGCACAAAAACACAGACCGACGGATTTTTGTGCTTGGTTCTATTTCCTGTTTCCACAATTCAAGGACCAGTGAGGGTGTGCTGTGAAAGAGAGAGCCACGAGTCACTGTTAAATGAGTATACAGTGAGTTGCTGTTGGCTGGGGTCGATGCAGAATAGATCAGTGTGTGTGTAACCCCCATAGCGATCACCTCACTTCTCAGCAGCGAGCAGTCTGAGCTTTTACCTCCCTCTGCTCTTAGGCTCTCTACCCTGCCTTAGCATGGCAGCTTGGCAGGCCTTTCTGAGTGGAAACACACACACACACACACACACACACACCCACAACAGACTTTGTCATCGAGTACAAAACGCCCTGAAGTTTCTTAACCTCTTCCAAATCTTCATCTTTCCACTCTCTCTTTATCATTGCCCTATTGGAAACTAGGTCAATGTCAGTTCATGTCATTAGCTTCTTCTCCAGCTGTGTGTGTGTGTGTGTGTGTGTGTGTGTGTGTGAGAGAGAGAGAGAGACACAGTGATGATGAGGGGGTGGGGGATTCCAGGATTCTTGCACGAGGCAGCAGACAGATGTGGGAGACTTGAATCAAAACTGTTTTGTTGGCCAACTTCAAAAGGCGACTTCTCCTCCAGTGTTGGTCTCTTTTTGCTTTCCATTCCTCTGTCATTCCCTCATGCTTTGGCCAATAGCTCACGCTTCTCCCCTTGGCTTTCATGCAGAGTGTTGGAATCTAGCATACAGCAGGATGGATGTTTTAGTAAATCTTTATCATGCTGAACTTTTTGTTTTTGCTCTCGAGGACCCGTGGTCTCTTTAGGAGCTCAAAAAGCATACATAACAGTCCACCTTCATTCATGAGATTCCCCACTTTTTAAGAGAATTCCACAGATTTTGAACTGAGGCCTCAGAGCTTGTAAAAGATTATGAAACAAACTGAAATCAATTATCTCTCCATTTGTGGTTGTTGTTGACTTATTTTATTTAAATGTCACAAACCTGCACAACTCCCCCAAAAGTGTGGATTTGCATCTGTTCTTGTAGTTTTATTGTTTGTAACTGACCCCAAACAACTGTATTCAAAATAGAAGACATACTGGGTCAAATAGAAGTATTTAAAGATCCTGCACTTTGGTCCAGGCTTAGGTAAATAAACAGCTGCTGTGCTACCTGACACTGCCATATCAGATGGATTTTGATTTTACATTAACATTTATGATTCCGAGATAATTAATCCCACATTTTCAAAATGCATTGACTTTTATTGTGTCATCAGTATCACTAGGTATTCACTTCTATCTCGACATCTTCCAGATGGATTGGCAACAAGCTTGCATTAGACATTAGGTTTCTTTTAAGATGAATTGTAATGGAGCATTGGGAGGCTCAACTGCAAATGCCTTAAATCAGCTGGTCTCAGTGTCAGTCCAGTGTCAGGTGACACTCTTCTACACATCCGATTAGCAAACCTCATATGGGGCCTGCTTTTTAACTTGCATTACCTGCCCACAGCTGCTATGCATATGCAAGTGGCTTTGTAACCCACCTCGACCCCGGCTCCTTGTTTACATACTGTGCCCAACTTAATCATACAGTATATTGCCAAAAGTATTCACTCAGCCATCCAGATCATTGAATTCAGGTGTTCCAGTCACTTCCATGGCCACAGGTGTATAAACCATGCACCTAGGCATGCAGACTGCTTCTACAAACATTTGTGAAAGCGGGGTTGCTCTCAGGAGTTCAGTGAATTCCATCGTGGTACTGTGATAGGATGCAACCTGTGCAACAAGTCCAATTGTGAAATTTCCTCGCTACTGTTAGTGATACTATAACAAAGTGGAAGCGATTGGGAACGACAGCACCTCATCCACAAAGTGGTAGACCATCTAAAATCCCAGAGTGGGGTCAGCTGATGCTGAGGCGAGTAGTGCACAGAGGTCACCAACTTTCTGTAGAGTCAGTCACTACAGAACTCCAAACTTCATGTGACCTTCAGATTAGCACAAGAACAGTGCGTAGAGAGCTTCATGGAATGGGTTTCCAACCCATGCAGCTTTATCCAAGCCTGACATTACAAAGCACAATGCAAAGCGTCGGATGCAGTGGTGTAAAGCACTCCACCACAGTTTGGGGATGGTCACATCCTGTTACAAAATGACTGTGCTCCAGTGCACAAAGCAAGATCCACAAAGACATGGAGGAGTGAGTTTGATGTGGAAGAACTTGAGTGACGTGCACAGAGTCCTGACCTCAACCTGACAGAACACCTTTGGGATGAATTTAGCGGAGACTGTGAGCCAGGCCTTTTCACCCAACATCAGTGTCTGACCTCACAAATGCACTTCGGGAAGAACAGTCAAAAATTCCCATAAACGCACTCCTAAACCTTGCGGAAAGCCTTCCCACGAGAGTTGAAGCTGTTATAGATACAAAGGGTGGGCTGACATCGTATTGAACCCTATAGATTAAGAATGGGATATCACTCAAGTTCATATGTGTGTGAAGGCAGACGAGCAAACATTTTTGGAAAGTGTATATTTGACAAAAAGCATGTTAGCATTGTTGTTCTTTTTAAGATGTTGTAATTGAAATTGAGCCTCTCAGAGCTGGTAGCACTGTGATAAATTCTTACTGTTACTTTTAAACAAGTTTGATTTATGCTTTGGAAACAATACCCCAACAAAGGCTTACAGCATCAGGTCTTTGGTTTCTTTTTCTGTTACTGCTATTTCTTCATCAGTGTTAGCAATCCCCTTCATAAAGTAATCACATTAATATTGGAATAATGTGTAATTCTCTGTCTTTTTGCATGGAGTGTGTTTATGGTTCTCTCGGTCTGTGAGTGTCTCTTACAGATGGTGGCAGTGAACCACCAGCGGGAAACAGGGAATGTTTTCCATCCCTAAGATGGTCAGATTCATGTGGGGGGACACCAACTGCATAAATCACATGTGGAGGAGAGATAAGTAGGCTGGAACAGCTTGAAGAGCAACTATTGACTGCACAACACAGAACCTGAATGAATCTGTGATTATTCAAATGTGGGGTATGAACACCTGACATCACAAATTAGAACCTCAAAAAAAATAAATGCATGCAAATATACATGCCAAAAGGTCATTCAATGCTGAATAATTGCATAAACTCACAAGTTTGCTTCATTTAATACAGCTTTTAAGCATCTGTGCTGTATCTACACCAGCTATGGCCACTGTAAGAGCTGTGAGCACGGACACTGCTTAGATTTTGTCCTAAAAAGTAAGGGCAAAGGAAATATTTACACATTAGGGTTTGTCATTATAAATTCATTGAAAGGGAAAGCAGACATAAAACAATATGGCATTCAACAAGAGCCTTGAGCCAGAATTGTGCTTGGGACTTTGCAGTTAGCAATCAGGAAACTCTGTTGCTCGTAAACACACTTTCAGCAAGGCCACCTCCACTACAAACCTACAGCTTGCCTCAGCTAGACCTCTGTAGCTATGGTTTTTGCATGGCAGCAGTCTCAGTAGTTACGAGTAAACAAAGGAACACAAAAGCATGTGAGGAATATTGATAAAGTCCAGTGTAGAAGAGGATATCCCGCACTGGTGTCTGTGGCAGGATCTTTGTGTGAATTACAATACTGTTCAAATTTCTTAAGCCACTTATCATTTCTTTATAGTTTGCTAGGAAAATGGGAAATGACTGTAGCGATTTATTGATAGGTGCAAGCATACATGGAAATACAGTATCTAAGGCAAAAACAGAGTTTCAATGATTCTAACGAGCTTAAAGGAGATTCAAAGCTCTTCTTTGGATGTTGGCTGCCTTTTATTCAGTTCTCTGTCAGCATGATCCCACAATGCTTCAATAATGTTGAGGTCCAGGCTCTGAAGAGGCCAATCCATTGTCCTCCATTTGTCCAGTTTACTCAAAATTTTCAATGGCACACCATGCTGAGATATCACTCAAGTTGCCAAGCAATAAGTAAATTGACCTGGGTCAATACAAAGTGAAGAACGCACACCCGATAAAACATTTTGTCCTTTTTACCTCGTTTAGTTACATTTCCCATTAAACAGCAGACATTTACTGTATACTGTGTTACTTAGTGAGTTTAAGACATGGTGGCAGGCCAATTCAATCACTTAGGACAGCACAAGGAAAGCAGTTTCTATATTTATGCTCACCAGCTGCTTGTTATTTAGCAGAGAGATGTGAAAGTCGTTTCTCTGTATTGGTACATAAAACTTTTTCACAGTTGCCATTTCGACAAGTAACAGTAGATAAACACAGGTGTTACTAATCACATTAATTAAGGTTCTGTTTTAGGGACAGAACATTGATTATTGTGATTAGTAACACTTGTGTTTATCTACTATTACTTGTCAAAATGGCAACTGCTACACTATTACAAATCCAAATGGTTGCAGTGAAACAGATCTGCAGGGTGGACGCTTGTATGAAACTTTCTATATTGGGGTTTAATGCTTTAATTAATATAAGTTCCTTTATAGTAATTACACTGGGGCAGAGGGCTTTTCTCCATGCATTGGGGCTTTTCTGACATAATGACCTCTTTTTTTTTCAATCAGGGGTGACACCGGCGAGTGTGGCCAAAAAACATTTACGCAAACCAGCTACTGAGCTCTGCTCCCAGGACACTGACTCACACAGTCCTCCTTTCCTTCTGCACATTGCCTTTCCCTTTTAAAGACGCGTCCTCACCATGAAAGGGACCAATTACAACTTTTTATGACCCAAAAAATTCAATTTTTGTTCTCCTGTTAGAAACTAAATTTAAGGGAAATGAGTTTGTGCAGTGCCTAGGTACGCATAAGGAAAATGATCCACTTGGAGACGAAAAGGGATTCCTCTGAGATATTTTGTGGTTATGTTTGAGTTTGTGCTGCACCAGTGCGCAGTATGTAGCCCACCGTATGTCAGCAAAGGGGACCATTTGAGATGACAGATGACCAACCCCAGGCAGTTCATTTCCATCATTACATTATCCTTATGACAAAAAAAAAAAAAAAGGGGGGGGGTGGGAGGGGGGGGTGTTGTTCACCCCCCCCGAATGTT
>VUQK01044292.1:0-12580 GCA_015106715.1 Bujurquina vittata
CAACATGCACAAGCTCTTAGATGCGTTGCTGAATCCCGGAGCATTCAGCAACGCATCTAAGAGCTTGTGCATGTTGGCGTCTCCAGGAGCATCATCACTGACAGGAAAAACAGCACGACCACAGTCAGATGGCAGGAAATATTTCAGGTTACTCAGAGTTCGGGAGACGTGTGTACCTGATGAAGGTCGTCTGTTCTTCATACATCCACGGCTGCAGTTCCAAACTGGGATACACTCCAAACGGGGGCACGATGAGACTGAAGGCCAGAGCGATGCAGACGAACACGGCGGGGAGCACGATCTGGAGCGCAGAATCGGTTTGCAGATGAGCCGCGGTACGCTGGCTTGATCAGTAACGTTTGTGTTGCAAGTGACAACATACCTGAGCAAAGAAGCCCTTCCTGGAGCGCCGGGCATACAGGAACCGCTTCCACATCAGAGCCACAAATTGCTGCCTCCTCAGACTCCAGCCCGCCACCTGGTACGAGCCTTTCCCATCAGCACAGTTCAGCCAGTCCGTGTCCCTGCACTCTGATGGGAAACAACGGGTCATGTGATCAAACGAGTGGGTACAAACAAAACAAGAGATGTGCCCACCATCTTCACATCATCTTTTCAGGGTCCTGGACCTTCAGGAAGTCATCACTATGTTTGCACAGTTTGTGCTTTATTAATTTTTTACGTTTATTTCTGTGAATTTTTCACTGTTTTGAATTCTGGTGTTTTTGTTTCCTTTGAATTTTGCACCGCTGGCATTTAAATAAATTTTGGTTTTCTGCATGTTTTATGTACCTTGGTCTTCAGAATCATTGTATTCATCATTGTCATCCTCTGTTAAAGGTCTCAAACAGCTCTGAGGGTCCCCTCCACCGAAGGCGTGAGTCCTCCTCGGCCTCCGAACAGGAAGCGTCCCATCTGAACAGAAACACACGAGTGAAAATCTGATTTCAGACTTTTATTTTGGAAGGTGTCAGTCAGACTTGGCTCCTCTCCTCACCTGAAGGCACTTCAGTGTCAACCCCATTGTCTTCAGCAACTTTCAGGAAAATCTGAAAAAGATGCACAACGTTAAAACTGATGTTTAAACTGTTTCATCGCAGCTGAAACAGACTCATGGTGACGAAATGTTTCCCTTCATGGATCAGATTTACTAAAACGAGTCCCACCTCCTCCAGCGTGGTGTCAGACACGCCGTAGCTGGAAATGCCGAGGTCGGGCAGCTTCACGTCCAGGTCTTTGAAGAGCTCCACGAAGGCTCCGTCTTTGGCGGCGCTGTATGGCAGGATGTAGGTCAGCTCGTGTCCAAGGTCCTCCACCAGGCGGGCGTCGGGGATGTGACGCAGGATCAGAGCCGACACCAGGGACACGTCCGGGGGTATGAAGGGGTTATTGCACATGGATGCGCCGGGGCCGTTTTCTGGCGACGGATACACGAAACACAGATCAGATCCAGCGGAAGGTGAACAAATCGAACGCTCTGCAGGAACAGAGAGCTCACCGATGGTAGCAGCCTCACTTTCATGTTCACTGCCAAGTCCGGCATCGCTGCTGCTGACCGAGCCGCACTCCTCCTGAAACACAAACAGTACAACTTTACTGCACAGGACCAGGTAATATTACAGATTAATACTGCAAAACAAAGAGTTTTGCAAAACTACTATACAGATACAACTGCACAGGAAAAGCAAAATACTGCAGAAATACTGCAAATACTGCAAAAAATAACTACTGAAACACACTAAACAATATTAGTGAAAACTGCACAGTGTGAGCAAAATCCTGCAGAGACCTTCTTGGTGAAGGAGACGGTGCTGGAGGAGTTCCTGCAGGAGCTGAGTGATGGCTCCGGGTTCTTCTTCACCAGCGTCAGGTAGTAGCCCGTCCCCAGCTGGTTCTTCAGGTACAGAGATGAGCCCACGCAGCACAGCTTCCCATGGCTGATGATGGCAATGCGGTCGCCCAGGATGTCTGCCTCGTCCATGTGGTGGGTGGAAAGGATGATGGTCCGACCTGGAAGGAGATGCGATGTTAAAAATCCGGCTGTTAACTCACAACCAAAGAGCAGCTAGAATCCCACCAATCTGGGAGACGCTCACCCTGGCGGTACTTCAGCAGCAGATCCCAGATTCCTCGGCGGGCATAGGGGTCCACACCAGCTGTGGGCTCGTCCAGGATCACAACCTTTGACCCCCCGACAAAGGCCAGGGCCACGGACAGCTTCCTCTGCATGCCCCCAGACAGAGTGCTGGTCCTGCAGTTTCGTTTGTGCGGCAGTCCCGTGTCCTGCAGGATCTGCTCAATCTCACCTTTCACCCGCTCCTCGGGCAGTCCTTTGAGCCGAGCGTAGAACCAGATGTGCTCCTCCACCGTGAGCCTGAAGGACGTGCCACAACACAAACAAGGTCACATGACGAAGAGGATGAAGGAACAAGTAACAACTGTATTGAGGAAAAGGACTCACATGCTGAACAGGACGTTGTGCTGCGGACAGACTCCCAGGTTCTGTCTAATGGCGCTCTGCTCCGTCCGGATGTCTCTGCCCAGGATGTAGGCGGTGCCAGAGGTGGGCGGGAACAGGCCAGTCAGAATGGACCTGCAGGGGGTAGGACAGGAGGATGTTACTTGGACCTATGTCAGAATCTGCATCAGTAGCATCATGTGTGTCCTGGACTCACATTGTGGTGGTTTTTCCAGCTCCGTTGTGTCCCAGGAAGGAGGTGATTTGTCCCTCGTAGAAGCCGAGCGTCAGTCCGTCCACTGCCAGCTTCTTACCGTGACGGTAAACCTTCACCAGTTTCTCGATGTAGACCCCGGGCTCCAGGTGAGCAGGCTCTTCCTCCATGCACACCGCTGCATAGATACAGACACAGGAAGTCTCTTTCACATTAAGAACTTTGTAGCGAACACTGAATAAAGAAAACTCATTTGTTAGTTTTTTGGAGGAAGTTCTGCAGCTCCACAGCACAGTAGTCCATAATAGTCTCACCTCCTGGGTTTCCTTTCCGGTTCAGAGGAACTTTGTTGGATTTTACGTCTTTTTCTCCAAACCAATAGGACTTGGTGAAGGGGAAGTACCAGGGTCGAGGGATTCCATACTGACCTAAGGAGAAAAATGTGCTAAAATTAGACCTTCCGACTTGCACTGGACTAACAGCCGGTGGACTGATCTGCATCTTAAGAAACAGGGATGAACTTCCCAAAGAATGTGACATTAATGTGTTGATTTTGGCCATCTGTGAATCGTGGAAAGACGTATAACTAATATTTACTTTCTGCAGCATGGAAACAAGCACGTGCAAAATAATGACTGCAGCTCACCTGGAAACACGGCTTCTAGGTACCAGGTCAGGACTCCATACAGGAAGGAGTCAAAGTACATCATGACGATGGCGGTGCGGAGGCTGAAGTCATCTTCTTCCATCGGGCTTGACACCAGATTCTTCCACTGAATACCGACACCCTGCTCCTCGAACAAGGCGAAGTACTCGCAGCCGAATCCGAACGCCACGGGTGACAGGAGGCTCTGCGGAGCGAGAGGCGGACATGTGAGTCACCTGATCCCATCACAACAAAATAACCATCAACGGTTCAGCAGACTTACAGCAAAGGCTTTTGTTCTGAAGCCGATGTGGTCCTCCCAGGCGACGCAGATCACGTAAGGCAAGTAGAGAGTGAAGTAGATGATTCCTCCGCAGGCGGCGGCGAGGTTAGCTCGCGCAAATGCCGTGCTGAGCAGGAAACACTGCATGATGGTCACCACACCAAAGGATCCCAGGAAGAGGAAGATAACGCCGGGGTCGCTGTAGGGCAGCAGGTTCCCCATCTGCACAGGAAGCATTAGAAGAAAACACTTTATTATTGTATTCTTAGAGCTGTATCTGTGTGGATGTTCCATGTTTCTAATGACACTGTTCTTTATGTTGGTTCATCGTGGTCACCTTGAGCAGCAACACCAACAGCCCGGCACTGATCAGCAGAGGAATTAGGCTGCTGATGAACCAGCTGAACCACAGGATGCCGTTATCCAGACCCATGATCCTCATTGTCTCCTTCAGCCGGGCCTCCTTCTCATACACCACGCTCTTCAGGATGATGGCCACTGAGTACATCCAAGCGAGGGTCATGAAGAGAGGCATGGAGCGGCTCATCACCCGCAGGAAGCTGAGACAGAGGACAGGAAAGTCAGTGTTAGAGACCAAGTGTGGCGGGGAGGGGATCAAACCTGGGAATCGTTGTGAATAATCTCACATGTCATCTACGTAACACGGGTACGGCATCTGCTGGATGTAGACCCCCATCTTCTCCTTGGTGCCTGTTATTGCTCTGATGATGCCTTGCTCAATAACATCCTGAAGGTAAGAGAACCCACCCCAGATGTAACGCATGTCCTCAAATGGGTCAGCGCGAGGACCCGGGTCCCAGTATCTGAAGAGAAGGAGAGAGTACAGGAAGTGCTGTTAGGTGGACAGCACAAATGTGAGGAAGAGCTTCAAACAGAACAGTACTAGACTGAAGGAAAACCTCTGAAAGGCCAGAATCCCTGTATGAACCGATGAGACTGATGTTTTAGACTTCAGTCCTCACACCGTCAGTGAGCATTCAGGTGCAGGTCCTCATAGTGCAGCATAAATAAGAACAAAAAACCTGTTTTATCAAGGACTTACATTCAGTGCCTGAACACGCACCATTAATTCAGCCGAATGCCCGGCATACCTGACATGAGCCCTGACAAAACCCACCTACCCTGAGATGAAGTCTAACATTATGGGGACGTTCTGCCTCTTTCTCACTCAGGTGAGTCCTCACGCTGACTGTATACAAACACACCTCAACCATCTGGGCTGTTTATCACAGGAGCTAATTCAGGAATTTTGTGTTTGTGTGTGTGTGTGTGTGTGTGTCCTTACGCGTCTTTGATCTTATTGGTTCGCTCCACGTTGTCGATGTCCATACGGATCTTGTAGTTGAGTTTGGGAGGCAGCTCTGTGGCGTTGGAGGGGATATCCAGAAATACAATGCCCGCCCAGAACTTCCTGTCTTCCAGTAGCTTCATGGACAGGTTCACCATTCTCTCCTCGTTGGAGACCGGCTCCAGTTTGTCCAGGTTCACACACTTAAGATGCACACAGACAGATCAGGTCATGTGATCTTCACACACCAACCACAGCTAGTTACAAGTCACAGCCAATTACACTAGGGGCTTGGCAACCAACCTCCATGAAGCGGGAGATGCTCATGATGGCCTGATCGGTCTCATTGAACATATTCCTCCAGGTACGAGCGCTGCCGGGTGGCCGCTGGTCCTCTGCCTGCTTGGACAGGAAGCTGGAGATGTCGGCTACAGTCAAGTTTGTGTTTTTCAGCTTAATGTTGAATAATCTGGCGGTGACGTCGTTCTTCAGAAGTGTCTGAATAACAGATAGGAAGGAGGGAGGGTAAAAAAGAAGGAAGGACAGAAGGAAGGAAGGAGGAAAAGACGGAAAGAAAGGATGGACAGAAGGAAGGAAGACGAAGTAAGGAAAAGCGAAATGAAGTAAGTAAGGAAGAAAGGATAGATGGAAGGAAGAAAGGAAGGACAGTGTTAAAGAATAAAGGGAAGAGTTAGGAATGAAGGAAGCATGGAAAGGAGACCAAAGGAAGGAGGCAAGAAAAAGAAGGAAAAAGGTATAAAATAGAAAAGTCAGTTCAACACTAAATACACTAAACACCAAAATAAAGCAGAGTGAGAGAAAATGAGGATGATGTACGAGATGACAAAGAACAGGTGAGGAGGTGGGCGGAGCCTGTTTACCCTAATCAGGTCCATCTGCTCGCTGTTCTCCATGAAGTCCCAGACTTTGGGTCTCATCTCCTCCCACATACCGCCCAGCTCCCTGAACACACCGAGCTCCTGGAAGGTACGGTTCACCTGAACGCACCACAGACACGGGCACAGGTGAGTCTCGTTACCCTGGGTTACTTGCTAAGCGTGACCAATCGGTAGCAGTCTAGAGCTACGAGACAGGAAGAAACATCATACCTCGTGGATGACCCTCTGTGTGGCGGGGGTGTGGGGGGTGTAAAGGATCTTCCCCAACAGGAGGGGCTTCAGGGCCTGCCAGATCATCCTGGACATGGGGTTGGAGTCCATGCTCTTCACAAGGCTGTTACAGTACGGTGCTGCAACACACACACACACACACACACACACACACACGATGGCGGTTACCACATGAATGCAGTGGGTGCGTTTCAGAAATATCCAGTCTGGCTTTAAATGCACATGAAGGGTTTTAAATGGACCGATTCTGCTGGTTTCCACCAGAGTCGCTCTGCATGACTTACACTTCAAAATAATCCTCGTCTATTACTGGGCCTTGATGCAGCCTCTCCCTGTGTCTGAAATAAGCTGTTTTAGGTGCTCTCTCTAAGTTAAGCCCCTGACTTGTGGGAGCCTGCTGGTGGGTGAAAACGTACAAATGCTAAGAGGTGAAACTGGATCATAGATCTCACAGGGCGGTGGTCATGTTGCAGGTTTTATAGTTTCTCTAACTGACAGGCGAGATTTCTCGACACCAGCTGATGGACGGAAAAGAGGAAACCGAAGAAAAAGGCTTTGTGCCGCACTTCGAGAAGCACGCAGTCAGAAGATGGGAGGACGACCCGAGGACTCACTGGAGGAATTGTCGTAGAGCGACACCGGCTCCTCCTCGCTGCTGTTGTAGTTTCCAAACAGAGCCTTGTAGTTGCTGTCTTCGTACCAGTTGAGGGATTTGATCTGCAGGCCGCCGCCTTCGGGGTGACCGCACACGATCCGGGAGACGGCCTGGTACATGGTGCTGGGCGACGACGTGGCGTTCTGAGTCAGGAAGACGATCTCGTTCCTCAGATCAATCCAGCTCTTCATGTCCGCCAACTGTTGACCCAAAACAGAGAGCACTGGTCAGACCTGTCAGAGACAGACTCCCACTAACACTCGCGCAGTTAAACCGTTCTTGTTCTTTTTATTCAGCACGATGAAAATGTTATTTTTAGCTTTCAGGCCCCTCTTCTGTGGAACCAGCTCCCACTTTGGGTTCAGGAGACACCTCAAGCTTATAGTTCGGGCTGGATCTGGTGATCCTGAACATCCCTGGGTTATGCTGCTATAGGCTCAGCGGTTCAAAGTCTCTTCCTGTCAAAAGGGAGTTCTTCCTCCCCAATATCAGTAAACCCTGTTCATGGGTCTGGTTCTGGTTCCCTCTCTAATAAGGTCTTTACCTTATTATGTAAAGCACTTTCAGGTGACTCTAGTGAAGTGTCGCTAAATAAAAAAAAAGCTGCGTGTTTGGTTGAATATTTCGATTGTTTGGCCCGGGAGCATCCCATACTCATCTCTGCTGCTGTGCCCACAAACGTGGCTCCATTTAAGGGAAAATAAAGAGGCTTTGCAGCAGTGCGACATCTACTGCAGAGAAGATACAAAGAAATAATCAACCAAACACACATTTCAATACTTTTGTGCTCAGTTTAAAATAAACAACAAAATCAAAGCTTAAGTGAAAATAAACTATAGTATATACATGCAATAAAAACACTCATCAGCTGAAGGTTAAAACCAAACGAGCTAAAAACGGATTGCAGAATGAACGTGAACTCTGGCCTGACTAAAAACTGCTGACAGTGAACTCCCGTCCGGCTGGACTTCCTGTTAGCTCACACGGAATCATAACAAAAGTGACGTAAACAAACCAAAAGTTCAAACAGCTGACTGTCAAAAACAAGATCCAAGCTTCATAATCTTCATCTGAACTCATCTCTCAGTGCACCTAAAACATCCAATGGCTGATTAATCAGCCTTTTCCGGTTAAGGATGAATCGTTCGGTTTCTTAATCACATCAATATTTTTGTCATTACGTGTGTTGCTCTGTCTGCAAAACCCTGAGAAGATCTGATTTATAGGAGAAGGAGCAGATTTACAGATTTGAGCACTTTCACCTGATTGTTTCCCTTTGAAGCTCACAGATGTTCCCCAGGTGTCACATAAGAGGAACCAGAAGGAACGCGTTCCTCTGCAGCACAGTGCTTTTCCTCTAATTTAAACATTTTTTACAAGCCCTTTTAACTTGACGCCATTCTAATTTGACCCAAACACAACAGCAGCGTCGGTGCTGCCGACAGAATCTAAATGAGTCCGATATAAAAGCAGAGGAAAGGTAAGATTATTTTTTATTGCTTCGGGAAGAAGGAGCCTCAGAGAGGAAGAGCTGTGGGTTACTTTGGGTCAATGCCGTCATGAAACCTCAGCAGAAGTGAAACTGCTGCAGCTCCAAACCGAGGAAAAGGTCAGTGATTCAAAGGACGATGTATCGCGTTTGTATCCAGTATTTCTCTACTATGTATCCACTTTTTGCCTTCAGCATTTCATCAGTTTTTGCCCCAACTAATGCTTCCAGTTTCTGTCCCCAGTCTTTCTCTACTGTATCCCCAACATTTCCTCAGCCTTTCACTAACTTGTCTCTAACATTTCTCCAGTCTGTGCTCAGGTTTTGTTGCCAGTATTTCTGTAGCGCGTCCTCTGGGCTCTGACAAATGAGGACAGGCATTTTTCACCATTCAGTATCACGTTAAAACCATTCAAGATATTGTTCCGAGTACTCAGCTTTAAACTGAATATCAATCAGGCAGTAAATTAATGATTATTTTATTGTTGCTGGATCGTTGGTTCCTGTGAACACAGAAAAGCAGCATTGTGTTGATATCACATGAAAACCGCACACCTGAGACGCGACACTTGAAGGTAGGTCACATGTTGGTGCGTAAACTGTTTAACAAGCTGACCTGAAGGTATCCCGGCAAACAGAAGGAGCTGCAGAGGTTTAAATAAAGTTGTTTTAAGCTGCGAGTTTGATGCCCCCCCACACCTCTGTCTGTTTTCATTGTTGTCGTGTGACGTGTGATGCAACTCTGGGAAAAAGAAGCAACACAAAACAGATACATTCCCCTCCAAATAGAATTTCAAAATAAACTCCAGAAACCAATAAGAGGGACAAAGGTGATAAACTCGTTGAGGCGATTTAAATGGTTGTTTTCTTTTAAACTATTTCCTGGATCATCAGTTTAATCCCACACATCTTAAGCTCTATTCCACACGTTCGCACTCATCCTGTCCCTGACTCAGCGCTCGCACAAACAAAACACTCGGTCACATGTTTTCACTTTAGCCCACAGAGCCTTTGTGTGTGTTGTGTGTTTTAAAGTGTGTGATAACCTCGGGGCAAAAAACAACAATCTGGAGAAACCTCACTGAACTTTACTCTGATTATCAAACTGTTCCTGCCAGCAGCCTCCTACTCCAACTATATTTAGGGTCTATTCCCACTGTAATCCCAGACTGGGGGCTCTGCAGAGGTGCAGATGTGGCGACGGGTCACAGCAAACAGGTTTTTGCTGCACAATGCAGCTTTCAGAGTCCCCTCGGTGTCTCCGTAACCTCTAACATGGTCACTAAAGGCTACGCGCAGCCATCTGCGGCGTCTCAGCAGGGCGAAGACGGACGCTGAGTGTTTGCTGTTTGTTCGGACTCGTGTTTTCTCCTCCTGAGGCGGCTGTGAAGTTACGACCCACTGAGACATTTGAGTCTTTGTTCAGCTGGGAGCTCGTCTGTCTCTGCTGCAGGGAAACTGCTTTTATCTGGACACAAAGACTCGCAGAGACACTCGGAGCTGCCAAGTAAACCCGGTGGCCTCCGATAGTGCCGACGTGTCCCGGAAGGCTCTGCTGAGGGATGTGTGCGCCCATCAAAACACCGTCTGTCATACTGCTGATGTTTGTCAGCAGGACGAACACTGGATGCTGAAGCACCATAATTAAAAACACACACGTTTGCATTATTGGGGGCGTGGCCTCTCCGACTGACAGGTGGCTGGTGACACGGGCGGCTGTAGCTGCTAGCTGTCTACTAGCTTCACCTCAGCTAACTGGGGTCCTTGAACTGGACCTCTGGACCGTGTTTGTGCTGATGGAGCCTTTTTAATGCAATCATCTGACCAATCATTTGGCTGCTGTGTGGCTCGGCGCTACAACTGATGACTTACCTCGACCGCCAGCAAACCCAGACTATCCAGCAGGTTGTTGGTCGCCCTGGTGACCTGTCGGACGGCCTCAGGGTCGGCCCTGACGTCCCGCTGAAAGACAAGAGAGATGTTTCTTCAGCTCAAAAAGAACTCATTCATTTATTTCAGTGTGTTTCTCCTGTTAAAAGACTTTAGTGAAGCTTTCACAGTCAAAGGAGGCAGAGAGTGTCCCATGAATGTAAGCTGGACCCTGAAAACAGACTTTTCTCCTTGCAGCAGATCACCTGAGCTCTGCCCTCTTCTATTTTTGGCTCATATTTGAGCTGATATCAGGGCTTGAGGTCACCTGATATCAGCTAATCTGGGAGCAGAAAAACCCTCAAACCCGCAGGTGTGGCAGCAGAGGTGATGAGGCTCAAAACTAGGAGAAGGTGCCGCAGCGCGCACAGACACACACACACGCACACACACGCACGCATACACACACGCACGCACGCACGCACCGTTACAGGTAAGAAGCCTGATAACAGGAGGTAAACGCTCAGCGGCCGTGTGTGTTTTAATCAGGTCAGTTCCTTAAAATCTGGCACATAAATCGGGTCCACTGTGTTCCTGTCAGTTTATAAACTCAAAGCCTCTGAATTCCTATTATTGGTGAGTAATCAAACACATCAGGAAATCCTCCTATAACGGAGCTGCTGGATTTTTACGACTTTCCCCGTGCTGCTGTGGAAACTCGCTCAGTTTCAGCTTCGCAGTCGGCCGGAGAGCTCGTAGATTTCTGCACACAAAAGAGGCCGAGCGGCGCATTCAATCCTTCAAAGTCTTACAAACTGGTCTCCGGGCTACGAAAACTGAGACTGTAAAGAGCCGGGACAGGCTGAGACACGCCTCCTCCTACACACATGCACTTAATACGCAGAAGACACGCCAGCACACCTTTGCTGTGTCACCTGAGCGAGGAAGAAGAGGGGAGAAAAGACTTTGGACCGTTCCAGACCAGTTTGTTATTTAAAAAATGTTAAAGGCAGCCTGAGAGGAAGGCCTGCAGGCCTGACGAGCACCTCAGCGTGCTGGTTCAGGTATCTGACACCCATGCTGACCTTTATAGTTTATAAAACCTGAAGTCCAGATTTGAGGAAAAGGTTTCCATACTGGGAGAAGCTAAAATAAACTTAACACAAACCTTTAAAACAGTTTTTAAATTTGCAAAATGAAAACATGCACGTGTCTCAGCCGGTGTGTTTTTACCCGGATGGGTTTCAGGAAGTCCAGGTTCTGCAGAAAGTGCTCCTCGGTGTGGTCCAGCCAGGTGGGCGTGGCCTGGCAGATGATGTTTTGCACCATCGCCAACACCTGCTGATCCGAGATTGTCACAAAGTCCTCCACGCGCTGCTTCCCGCCCTTCCCGGGACACATGTCCCTCAAGTGTACCCCGAAGCCTCTGAGGAGGACCTGAGACAGAAACGAGCTCTTTTAGTTTCACTAAATATCCTCCAACATTTCCTGAAAGTAAAGTTTCATTCTTTCCAACCTCTGTTCCTCATTTCCTGCCATCATCTGTGTCCTCTCAAACTTTCACTCCTTATTCCACTTTTCTCCACATCCTTCTGTTTCATTCCATCATTTTCCAGCTTTTATTCCATATTTTCAGGCATTCCATGTCTTTATTGCACTACTTCATATTTGCCCAAAGCGCCTGAGCCCGACTCCACTTTTAAGACCTCAGAAATATTTAGTCAATATTTTTAATACATGCATGTTGAGGTAATATCCCGGAGTTTTATTCCCTGTTTAATTCAGAAATACCCCCCCACATCAATCAGTTCTATTCCACATTCTGGGACATTTACTCCACGTTGCCCCCCTTCACTTTTCTCATGAATTAAATTTGGAGTAAACCTCCTCCGGCTGCTCGTATCCCCGTGGGGCTGACACGGCCGGTCTGAGCATGTGCAGAATGCCTCCTCACCTTCTCCAGGTCGATGGGGGCCTCCCTGATCTGCTGGACGCCGTGTTCGGGGAAGGAGGCGTTTCTCAGCAGGAAGCTCGACAGGGTTTCATTGTCTCGCAGAAAATGCTTCAACTTGAAGCCTGTGGGAGAGAAAAGAGACAGACAGAGCAGGTCAGCGAAACCCGACTCCTCTCCTCCTCCTCCTCCTGTGAGGGTTTTGTGTCTTAAATAAAAATGTGCCCACAAAGCAATGGTGTAATTTCCACAGAGGGAGGGGGCGAAGCAGGTCCCTGCTCACATTTTTAAAATTATATTTCTGTTTTCAGTGTGACTGAAATCTGTCCAAATAATACCCCCCACCCCCGGAGGAAAGAGAGCGGCCGATTCACTCAAGCTCGATCGACCTCTCTGCTTACACGCAGCTGCCTTGTGATTGGTCGAGGCCAAACACTGGGGGCAGTAAAAAATGAAAAACTGCAATTACAGGAAATCCTTTAAGCTAGAAGTCAAAGCTGCTACAGCAATAAAACCCTTCGTTAACAGATGAACTCTGGGTAACCAGGAAGGATCAATTTGTTTGCTGGTGTGATC
>VUQK01044292.1:12600-31181 GCA_015106715.1 Bujurquina vittata
TTGTTTGCTGGTGTGATCGGTTCGAGTGAAATCATGTTAGTGACGGTAAAGACGCCGTAGCTGCTGTCAGGACAGGTTCTGACCATATTTGGGCTTCCTGTGGGTGTGTCTGCACTGGAGTGTTGCTGCAGGAGCAGCAGGATGTAAGGGGGGCTTTACCTTCACTGATTGCTGCTCCTCATTCGCATGCTCTCACACGCCTGTGGCTCAAACTTTCCACTCAGCTCCATCACTTTTGGTTTGAATGAAGCCCCCCCAGCACGCACGCCCATCCCTCCCCCCGCCTTTCTTCTTCTACAGGTTTGAACAGGCAGCTGCGATGACGGCTCAGAGGACCTTGTACGTCCATTCAACGGCTTTGAAACAAACAGGAAGCAAAGGCGTGAAGCCGCTCGGACCGACCTCCCGCCTGTGCTGCCTCACTCCTGGAAAACGGGAAGATTTGAGGATTTAAAAGGACAGATTACAGACCGCCTCCACCCCGCTGAGCATAAGCCAACCGCCGATCGATCGGTTTCACATGCAGCTGAACAAAGGCTCCAACTGAAAATGTAGCCGCTGATCCATCAGCCAGCTTCCATCAGAAACCCCAAAACTCAATAAAAGCATCACTGAGCTTCCCTGGAAGCTTTTATCCTCCAGCTTAGAGCGACGTCACCAATATTAATCAGCTTCCTCATCACTCTGCACATCAGCAGAAATATTTTACTCGTCTCTGCCATTTCCTCCTGTTTCGTATCGTTATTCCACTTTTTTCCATATTTCCATTCATCAATTTCATATTTTTATTCTTCTATTCTTAGATTCTATTAAACACGCTGCTGTCGTCCAATCGTCACTCAAAAGTACTCAGCGTTGGTGGGCAATGGCGGCTGCCATGTTGGAGTCACAGATGACCATATTTGGACGTGGCAGTAAAGGTGCTTCCGGCTGCTCCTTTATTTCCCGGAGCCGCCACAGCCGATGGATGTGCGTACTTGTTTTGGAACAGATTTTACGGCTGATGCTCTTCCTCACGCAAACCTCCCACTCACCCTGGCTGGGACCGGCACTGAGTGCTCCGGGTTACGACCCCTGCAGCTGGGTTTGTGTCTCACACAGGGAATCGAACCAGGAGCCAGTCTGTGTAACGCGCCTCCTTCTTCAGCTCTGCAGTTTGCTGCTTGCTTCTCTTCTAAAGCTCTCATTGAGCAACTTTTGCACCATATTTTTTTAGGCATGAATTCCATGAGCACACTCATCTTTTCCATGTCCTCCAATACCGCCGATTCTCGGAGCTGGCTGCTGCTGTCCATCACGGACATCAATCTGCATCTTCTGCTCAGTGCTGCTGGTGCAGAGGAGCTTATTCGATAACACCGCTGCTGCCGTCCTGCAACACCGAGACTGAGGAAACCTTTCTGTGCCCACCAGCACCAAGACTCTTGATGCTGGTGCATCGGCACAGTTACACTTTCTGCTCAGTTCTGTGTGTGTACTTGTGTACTTCTCCATGTGCAGTGGTTCTAACTTCTGCATTGGGAGTGCATCTTATACCGTCTGTACTACCTACACCTGCTGACAGACGCTGGATGATCCATCACCCATTCACAGATTATTAATTTTCCAACTTTTATTGCATGCTTGCAGATGTTTCAGAAGGCCGTCACCCTGCAGCCCTGATCGGCTCTCCCTTCACCTGCATGCGTCCCAGAACAAAGTTCAGTCAGGACCACTTTAAAAGCAGGAACGATCTTTGTTCACAAGCATCACGTTCTCTGATGCGTCTGTAATCAATCCGTGATCAATTTTTCGTGTCTCAGCTCGAATGCAAAGATCGTGTCTGAACTGTCCCCAATGCCCTGAGACGAGCGGAGGTACGGGGGCCTTTCGGGGACAAAACGGCGCCCATGTGGTCCCACGGACGGTGTTAGCGACGGGTCAGTGGACGGGTCCAGCTGCTTGACATCAGCAGCTCGCAGTGATGTGATTGGTCAAATGAGAAACAGCTTCCTCAGAGCTCCAGCAGAGAAACCCGTCTGCTTCAATCATGACTCGCTGTCGTTAAACCGCCGCAGTTTCTGATGTTTTCAAAGCTCAGAAAATAAAGATGCTAAATGAGTCCTTTCCTTTCATAACTTGAAAACTCTGTGGGTCTGTTTTAACAGCAGTCAGCTACTAAAGAGTAAAGCAGTGCTTTTGTGCGACGGCTGCAGTGACCTGATCCGGGTTCAGGTGTGATGTGAACCCGATTACAGCGCTCACACGTTTGCACAGCTGCACGGACACATCTGAACTCAGTGACGCTCAGCGGGGCGCCGGCGAGCCGGGCAGCAGAAAATCCAACGCGACAGGGCGACGAGGACGCACACCACACACTGACCGCCACCTGCAGGGGAGGGACCACGGGGCCAGCCAATCAGAATCCGCCCCTGCTGCCGCCCGTCTGCCGTGTTAATATCAAAAACTGCACACTGCTCGCAATCACACAACCACAACACAAAACCCACTCAAGAGAGAAAAACACCACAAAAAATACAAAAAACGTGACAAAAACCCACAACAGAGAACCAGAAACACTCCAAAGAAAGAACACAAAGAAACAGAAATCAAACATGAAGCAGCAAAACTGGATACAAAGAGACAAAAAAACAACACGGGACAAAATAAGGACACAAAGTGTCAAAAGAAGGTTTCAGTGTGAGGTTGTTGCTGGCTGCTGAGCTTTCTATGCTTACTTCAGATTTGAAACTGACTCACATTCAAATATTTCAGTTTTATTGGTGTTCATTATTCGCTGGCTGCACAGGAACATTTGAGTTTTGTGTTTTCGAGCCCTCGGGCTCTGACGTTTCCTGAGAACTGCAGCATCCCGGGTGCTGCTCCCTGAACGGGTGAGCTCACCTGGAAGACGAACAGCTAAACCTGCCGTGGCGTGTCAGCCGCCCCCTCATCACACCAGCGCCTCCTGACCAATAAAACTCCTTTATTTATTAGATTAGTGGGAATAAAGAGCAGAAACGTGCTGATGCTCAATCAACAGGGAGGAGAAGCAGGAGAGCCGGCAGGTCGGTGCAGGTAGGGAAAACAAACGCCCCCCCACAGAGAGCTAAATCTGCAAATTAACGCACAAAAGAGAAAAATTCTCTTTGTTCAGCAAGCATGAAAAATCCTGTGGCAGACAAAGGACGCCTGAAAACCTGCTGACCTCCGAGAGACTCTGCAAAGACTCGCTGACTGTTCCTTCAGCGAGCTGATCTCAGAGATGATTTAATATATCCAAGGATGCATTTAAACAGGAGCCTCACAACATCTGCTCACTGATGCTGCTGCAGCTGACACACTCCGAGGTTTCTGAATTAAAGCATTTAAAGCATCCAACACTTAAACATAGTTTGAGGTTTTATCTCCACTGCACACATGATTACAGCTGCTATCAGTCCAAACCACAGCGATGCTCAGATTAAACAGCTCATTCAGACACACACAGCAGGATGAGGACCCCTGAGGTCACTCTGCGTTTCCTACCTGAGCGGCTGGACTGCAGCACCTGCAGGGCTCGAGACAGCTCCTTGAAGCCCTCCAGGTTTTTATCGTTCTGACTGTACAGAAGGATCTTCTTGGCGTCCGAAAAAAGGCGAGAAATTCTGCAGAATGACAGTAAAACACACGAGACATCAAACGTGAGTTATAAAGGAGCTCTCAGCATGCATCCAAACACGGAGGGACAAACCTGAAGCTGAACGAAGCGCGCTCGCTTCATTCAGCTTCAGCTGAAAATGGTTAGAATGAGATTTAAAGCAGTTCAAGCGTTCATTCCTGTACAGACTGAGAAATGAGCGAAACTCCGGCGGCAAGCGGAGCATCCCTGGTTTGATCCCAGGAGGAGACACAAGCATCAGTTTCCATGGAAACACTGGTAGGAGTTAACCTGTCACAGGTAAAACTGGTTTAACTGTAGCAAAACCTGATGAGGAAAGTTAAAGCGTCTCTTTGAGGACTCACATGGAGTCGTTGAAGTTGCCGACGATACCGGGAGACTCGCCCGGCGTCGGGTGTCTGAAGCAGGGATTGTTGGCGTTGCAGAGGATTCCCTGAAGCCAGGGCAGCGTCCCGGCTGACGGCATCGCCTTGTTGGGAAAATGACCTGCAGACAGGAAAGCAAAACAGGAAGCCATAAGGAATCAGCTCAACCGACTCTTTAAATCGACCAAACAGGTCTCAGAAGAGGCTCATGGGAGATGGAGTGCAGATTTATAAATTATGAGGAAAAAACAAAAGATGCTTTTGGGTTTTTTAAAAACAAAGAAACAAAAGGCAGTTATTGTCCTCCCGCTCATCTGTGACACAAACAGAATTAAGTCCCTTTGTTTTCCCCTGGCAGCTCCACAGGTTTTACAGTCCTGAGTCACACGTCTGACTTTGCACTGCAGTTTGTGGACAGCGTGTTTGTATGCAGCAGAACAGCAGCCTGAGTCCGATTTAATCTGAAAGACGTTCAAAGTGTTTCTTTATCTTCCTGCTCCGTTGGAACACAGCGTTCCCCTGGACTCGGAGCTGCCAGATAAACCCGACCGCTTTATTGTCACCTGCAGCGCATCATCAGCTGCACCTGCTGCAGGTTGGAGCCGCATTGGGTCACCTCAGAGTAACGACCTTTACCCCCTCCGTTCAGCAAGCTTCGCTGTGTACGCGCAGAGAAGACGCTGCTATCAGGGAACCTTTAAGACTGCCAGCTGGCCTCTTTTTAATCAAAACGCAGATAAGATAAAGGAGGTGCAGCAGAGTGAAGCCCACAAAGGTGGAGGATGAGCTCAGGAGAAGAGGGGTGAAAAAGTCCCACAAGATGTGATCAAAACACCGAGTCTGAAACACTCTGCTTAAACAAGTGAACTCATACCACTGGTGAACCACAATTTCACCATCAGAACCTGCTTAGGACCCCCCCACTACCACCACCAACAGGGGGCTCCCAAGAGCAGAGCTGCTGCTCCGCCACACTGAAAGGAGCCAGGTGAGGTGGTTCTGACTAGGATGAGGCCTCACAGGATGGATGGATGGACAATGATGTTAAACAGAAAGATCAACCAAGCCTTCAGTTTGAGTGGCTGGCTGTGACCACAGACAGCATGAGGGTTGGTAACTAGCTAACTAGCCCAGTAAACAAATGTGGCCACAGTCCTAAAGAGCTCTGATCCTCCTGCAGAGGTGACGTAGCTGGTTAAAGGTAACTTTCTCTTTAGTGGAGCGTACCCACAGTGTCTCAGCTGTTTGTGACTCGCGTGGTTTCATCATGAAAAAAACAATCAGACATGTGGAGGTTCCACTGTGGCTGGACTGGGTCATGAGAACAGCGTTTTGCACTTTCCACCATCAGTTAGCTGGTCGTCATATTTAGTAAGACCTGTTGTGGGGGTGCGGCGATTAATATCTATTGAACGGTTAGCATTTACTGTAAGCTGGGAGTATAAACTCATTTCCCTAGGAAATCTGTTGAAATATTAGGAACATCTGCCATCCTGCTTCCCAAAGTGCTTCTTCAGCTGATCCCAGCACAGCGGGTGGATATTTTTATAACTGACGGGTACATCAGCGTTTAATATGACATTTTTTTTTTAATATTTATCTGTGGAAGTGCAAATCATGCAGCATCTGCTGGTCTACTTTATTCCTCTCTAACACACTAATGAGCCATAGTAATGATTAATACTGGCAGTGCTGAGGTGGGTGGTAGGTAATGAGTTTAGCTGGGGGCCGAGCCCCCAATCAAATTCTGCTTAAGGCCTGTAGGACTTCGGGCCGGCCCTGCAAGAAACAAAAGCTTCTACTCGCAAACTGACATGCCATTTAAAAACACGATGCAGCGCTCAAAGACTGAGCAGCAGCATTCAAGTACGCTTTGCAAAGTCAGAAATCTGAACTTGAACTGCTGAGAAGGCTGTTTAAAGACACGAAGTTTGATCATCAGGGCTTTCAGGCTTTTACTGCACGTTAAGCAGGTCGTCGCGTTGGTGGATCGGCGAAGGTCACGTTAACACGCTGCCATCCAGATGGCGTCTTTTTCAGGGAAGGTCTCGCCTAATTCAGCAAGACGATGCTAGCCAACCTCAAACCCACTGAAAACATTTGGAGCGTTATGAAACCAAAAATATGAAACAAACGAACTGCTGAGCTGGTCTCCTAGGGTCCCAAACACCTGCAGAGTCCCATGTAACAGCTGTGTAACAATAGTGTGTAACAGCTGTGTAACAATAGTGTGTAACAATAGTGTGTAACAACTGTGTAACAGCTGTGTAACAGTCTAAATCCAGTTACCAACCCAGCCTGAGAAAAAGTGGCTATTTTTCAAAAGATCTGACGTGTTGCTTTTGGACTGATGTTATCCATCCAAAGCCGAGGACTGTCCTCGTGTAACTGATTCAGACTCGTTAAAAACATTTGCAGCTTTGTTCTCGTTTTAAAAAAAGTTTTCAAATCAAACTTAAAATTCATTTTATCCTGTTGAACTGGCTCAGAATGACTTGATGTCATGAACTCAGCTACACGGCTGAAAGCCACCTCCATCGTATCTCTGACGTTTACCACGGTGGACCATCACCTGAAAGAAAAGCTGGATTTGCAGCTGAATGTTTGCCATGAAAGACAAACAGAAGCTTCCACAGAGAACAGATGATGAACGGTTCGCGGCGCCGCTGCCGTGTCGAGTCACGTCACTTTAACGTGCGCGGCACGCTGGGTCCACCCAAAGCCTTCACACGGAGGGATTAACGATTATAAATTTCACCCGACCCGAACACGTTCACAGCTGCGCTGTTGTATGAAACTGGATTCAAAGGATCAAGCGAGACTACGCTCCAGCTCGTCCCTGATCCTCGGGAGCTTTCCCTGAGCGCCGCACGGGCCCGAGCAGCAAGTTTCAACACATCCCTGCGGCTCACATGCTGCGTGAATCACTGTGCAAGTATTCCCATACAGCAGAACTGAAAGCACTTCGAGCGGCCACAGCTTCTGCTTTCAACGGGAAAGAGGAAGATGAGCAGCTTCCTGCTCCATCTTCATCCCCTGAAGTCAGTGTAAGGCCTGAATGAGGCAGGGGAGGCGCTGCACCTCCGTGATAACCAGCAGGGAAAGAAAGGGTTTTCTTCTGTTCCCTGTCGGGCAGGTTTGATTCATCCAGCACAAACATCGCCTGAAGCTCCTGATTCTTCATCCTGCTGCTCACAGCGGACTAACTTAGGACTCTACCTCCCGTTAGAGTCGCTTTGTCCTTCCCGAGCTTCAGCAGTTGGGAACCAATCACATCTGAACAAAAGGTGCAGACCACACGTCTCACACGGAGCTCCAGGTCCAGAACGAGTCTGCAGAAGGTCCAGTTCAGCCCGCTGGACTGAAGTGCAGTGAATCGCTGTTAATGAAAGCGCCGATGCTCCTGCTGTGATGATGACAGCTTAACTATACAAAGTGAAAATGGACCTCAACAAGTTGCCTGAATCATTACGACAGGAAAATACTTTTATTGTGAAAGGCTTGATGCCTTTAAAATGAAAATGAAATCAATAAATAACACATTTATGTTGGGCTGCATGCACTGGAGCACATTTGCAGCTGCAGCAGAGGTGAACTGAAGGAAAGACCATGAAGTGATGGATGGTCAGCGTGAACTCAGTCTGAGGTTTGGTCTGCTGGTCAGGAGACGTAAGCTTGTGCTGACCCGGCGGTTCTCACTGATTATTCATGGAAACAAAAAGCAGATCGATGCTGAAAGCAGCTGAAGCGCTCGGAGTGCCCGACACTTTTACGTCTCAGACGGCTGATGGAGGAAACGACGTTTCCCTCTTCCTCCCTCTGTGAGGTCACTATAACTTCCTGTCTGAGTCCTGCAACATATTTCTGGGGCTCTTTTCAGGAGGGGAAGATTAAAACAAAATCAAAGTGCTGATTATTTACACCGAGGTCTGCGCTGACACGGGAGGGAAGAAGCTGAACTGAGGTTTACTGAGGTTCAGTACTCCTATCAGGGATTTATTGGGCACTGATGGTACTCTGCAACCTTCGTGACATCTGATAACGAGCCATAAAGAACTATAAACGCCCGATAAACAACACGAGGAGCTTCATTCAGCACATGGACCTTTAATTTGAAATCCTGCAGCAGTAAGCAATACTGCATTTCCTCCGTCTTCCAGGACCATCATCAATCAATAACCTCTGATAATTGGGACCCAATCAGTGTCAAACTCATATCAGATGTTCCTGAAGGTGCAAGGGTCTGAGCGAGATGATAACCATAAGATTCTCCAGAACACACCTGGCTGCCCCTCCTGCAACACCTTAAAACACGTCTGCAGCATCTGCAGGAGGACTCCAGCTGGACTGAGCTGTGGTTTCACCTGATGGAGACCCCATCCCCACCCGTCCATTCAGTAACAGCTCCAAGCATCAGCGGGCTGGAGAGAGACGGTCCACAGCTACAGGCTTCTCTGTGCAGCTGGCCGTGATGTCGCCCCCCCCGTGTGACCACCACCATCGTCGCCAAGATGGGAGGAGACATGGGAGGAGATGGGGAGGGGGGCTTATTAAGGGAGCTCCATCCACCCTCCATGATGATGCCGATGGGACACCAGTACATTTATTTCTCAAAAATAAATAAAATAATGAGCAGCAATGAGCCTGGCTCTTTTAGCAACACACACGCACACACGCACACACACACACACACACGCACACACACACTCACACCTACCTATCAGAGTCTGACATTAAGCTCCAGTTTTTAAAAA
This sequence comes from Bujurquina vittata, assembly GCA_015106715.1. Lineage (NCBI taxonomy): Eukaryota > Metazoa > Chordata > Actinopteri > Cichliformes > Cichlidae > Bujurquina > Bujurquina vittata. Next base: position 21,360 of record VUQK01044292.1, read on the forward strand.
AAACTCCCATCTTCTTGTGCTTTCTCATGTTTAATGATCACTGAGGCCGCTCCCCACACAAGCATTCCTGCAGAGAGGGCAGAGCTGTGGGCAAGAACGCACACGTCTGCAAAATAATGATTCCTCATCAGCGGGAAAACCAGCTAAAAAGGCCTTCATTGATGATGGTGATCATCATTGTCCATCAGCACAGTCCTGCCCTCCTCACACGCCAGTTTCACATCGTGGCGGTGCAGTGGGTCGGAGGGTCGCCTCACAGCAGGAAGGTCCTGGGCTCAAACCCCGTGGAAGGTCCAAAGATGTTTGTTCAGCTAACTGCTGATTGTAAAGTGACCACAGGACGTGAGTGTGAATGCTGCCCCCCCCCAATGAGATGTTCCCCATGCTATCACTAAAGGGAAGCTTAACCCTAACCCTGTTTGACCCACACAGAACCGTTTAAATAAAGGTTTTCAACTTACACTCATGCTGCTCGTAGGGAGGATAGTTCAGCCGCACAGCGATGAGGATGAAGAAGATGAAGAGGGGCCAGACGATCTCTGCCAGGAGCTGGAGCTGAAACACACACACACACACTTTAACACACAATGCAGCGAGAGACAGGAAACCATTACCCACAAGGAGTGTGTGTGTGTGCATGTGACCTAAAAGCCTCCTGATTGGCTCCCTTTAAGCGTTTGACCGCAACAGGAAGCAGCTTCATGTGTTTATTATTAGAAGTTATTCATAACCAATCAGCAACAGAGGGCACAACACAGAGCCTGAACACCTCCAGCAGGTAACCCCCAGCATCAAATGTCAGGCAGGTCAGGAGGCACCAATCTAACTTCAGCATCACCTCAGAAGTTTGATTTTAGCTCCAAATCAGAGAAAATCCAACATCTGGATTTAGATCATCTGGATCAGAGACGGAGGGATGCTGAGAGTGAAGAAATCAGATTGATGACGAAGTTATTTTAATGTTTTCTGTCAATTTTTAAAAAATAAATGAATAAAAAGATTTTATTACTTTCAGCTCCTCACACGAAGCTTTGCAGAAAGCATTCAAGTGTTTTTCTCAGATGTGTTATGAACCAATTAACTCATTGATTAACTCATTGATCAGCTAAACAATGTTACTGTAAACTGCTGCATCAGCGTCCTCTCTGTGAGAACACTGATAACATGATGGGAGCTTCCTTTAATCCAACATTCAGATTTTTAAGCTTTAAACTGTGTTAGGAACCCGGACGTGTGAGCTGAAGGTCCGTTTTCTGAGGACAGGCGGGAAGAAGCTCCTTCCATCCAACATTTAACCTTTTAAAAGGTTTCACAGCTCCTCAGAGGTCCTTTATGGGCCGAACGACTCAATAATGCAGAAACTGAGCAGCAGAATATTGATTAATCTGTAAAATAAGTTCATGAAATGTTCGGGTTTTCTCACGCAGCACTTTAAAAAGTTTAAAAAGTTATTTTATGGACCAAATGTTGGCCTGATGGATCAGAAAGATCAGGATGCAACGCCCAGTGCGTGTGTGTGTGTGTGTGTGTGTGTGTGTGTGTGTGTGTGTGACTGACCGTCTGCCGTCGTCTGTAGGTGAAGTTCTTCCACAGCAGCAGACCCAGCTGTGTGGAGACGGACATGTCTGCCGCCGCCGCTCTGCCTGAATGATCGCCGGCCGCCGCTCGCTCTGCATTAAAGCGCACAAACACACAGCACTCAGCTCAAAGGTGCTGGGGTCAAAGGTCGCATCAGATACTAAAGCTGCTGAGCTCACTCAGAGTTATCAGCTGAAACGCTGTCAGCAGCTGTCACAGTCACTGTCAGAGCTTCAGGGATAAAACAGGAAACATTCTCAAACTAAAACTGGATTTGGGGTCTCAAACTTTTTAACTCAGACCTTTCAGATGTTTTTAGGTTGATTTGAATCTGGAGGAATTCTTTGCCTCTAGCAACAAAACTGCACACCTGCCATCACGCCTTTACAGGTGCATCAAACTGGAACCGAGTCACCTTAATGAAGCATCACAAACTATTCCAGAGCTCAACCAGGGACTCGATCCCAGCAGCAGAGTGGAGGGAGTTTTTAGCCCCCCAGGCTGATTTATAACGTAGGTGAATCTCCAGCTTTCACACCACAAACTCCAAACTAAGGTTCATGTTTTGGTTTCATGCGCTCGATTCAGCTTGAGATCGCTCTTTCTGCTCTCTTGCATAATTACGAAGAAAAAAAGCCTTTATCTGACGTCCTGTATGTGCACCCTGTCATTATCACCTGCCCGGGCTGGCTCCGCCTCCTGTTGTGATTTGATTACACCGAGCACGTCCATCCTGCTGTTGGTCTAACGTCAGGCTGTGGTTCAGGAAAACGTCGGCTTCTTCTTCTCCAGGCGCTCTCTTTGACTGCTTCCAGGTGTGGCGCTCAAACACAGTTAATTAGGAAGAGAGGCTGCAAATAAATACGCTCCAGCATGTTAAACAGTCTGCGTGCTCTACCCTGAACCAGATGCTGGAGGATGTTTTAACTTCCTGTGATTGGTATGAAAGTCTGAACCAACCAGAACGCGTCTGCATCTCAGAGTGTGAGAAAAGGAACAGCTTCAGTCATTTCCTCCTTGAATTCGGCCCATACGATCGGCGCTGTTTAAGCTCTGAACGTGCCAGTGACGTCTTTACATCAGCAATATTCACCCAGCTGACGTCAGACCCTGCTGGTGAGGACTTCCTGTGGCTTTCTGAGGCCAGAAAAGCAGAACACACAACCTGAGGTAACGGGCTGCATCAGGACTGCGGCACACGCCTCCACCCTCAGCTTCACAGTCTTACTGAGAAAGCTTAAACATGGAGCGGCTCTGAAATGCAAAGCTGCTGTTGTTGGTGCATTTTAAAGTTCTGTTAATAGGACACCAAACTAAACATATCTGCACCCGGGCACAGCGACAATAAAGATTCTCCAGATTCGGAAGTTGCAGTGGTGTGATTGACCTCCCCCTCGCGTCGCTCAGACCTTTGCATACTCTGGGACCACTCGGGGTCTCTCTGCTTCACTCTGCTGCCTCCTCGGCCTCTCTCCATCCTCGTTACCAGCTCACATCCCACGGCAGAGGCTGGGTACGTTAACCCTCGTCAGACCCACCTTCCAGTCAGAACAGCTCACCACCACCTCTTCTTACAGTTAACAATGTCTTTCAGTTTAATAACTGCGATTACCTGTTTCTTCCTGTCTCGCCGCGCGGCAGGAAGTCTAACCTGAAGTTGGCAAACGCTCTCCGACCGGATGTCAGTGGGAAGCTGCAGCTTGGAAACACGTCACTGATCTGAGGGATGCATCTCTGATAATGTGTGGAGCTCGGCTCTACAAAGATGCCTCAGGCTTAAAACCTATGATCAAGCTTACAGTTAGGCCTGGATCAGGTGACCCTGAACCCCCCCTTAGTAATGCTGTAGTAGGCCTAGGCTGCTGGGTAGGGGGGTCCCATGATGCAATCTGTTTATACCCCTCTCTGCATTTAATCATTAGTTATTAATCTCAGTCTCTCCCCCCACAGCAGATGACTGCCCCTCCCTGAGCCTGGTCCTGCTGGAGCTTTCTTCCTGTTAAAAGGGAGTTTTTCCTTCCCACCGTCACCAAGTGCTGCTCACAGGGGGTCGTTTGGACTGTTGGGTTTTCTCTGTGTTATTGGAGGGTCTTTACTACAGTATAAAGCCCCTCGAGGAGAATGTTTGTTGTGAGTTGGTGCTATATAATTAAATTGACTGACCGCTGAGGTCGCTTTCTTCGGTCTCTCGTTCTGTATTTATACTTCTTAGCTAATTATGAGCTGTGCTGTTTTTTTCCCCTCGTTTGCGGCCGGCGCTGCTCCTCAGACCCGTCACTGATTAATAACACGGAGTGTTAGTGAGGGGTCTTGATTTTTGAAAACTGGATCAATCTGTGACAAAGTGTTTCTGGTCTGAGCCCACAGATTATCTCCGTGAGAGCTTCACAGCTGTGGAGATTCTGATCAATCACAGCCTGATTGATCAGATCAGTGTGACTGGACAAAAAGGAAGGGGGGGGGGGGCTGCAGACATTTGCTCTACCACACACACACACTCACAGTGACGCTGATTAAATCACACTGATCAGAAACGGGCTGCGGCTGCTTCACCTACAAAAGCTCCATCAGATAAATCTGCAGCTCCACATCAGTCTGCAGGGAGTGATTAACGGACGGGCAGGGAGCTGATCACAGATCAGTGACGACACTCCGAGCTGAAGGATCTGATGCTTCTGGGCTCTCGGGGACGGCATGACGCACACCTCACTCACACTCACACACACACAGCTGTTCACTGATTAACTGAGGAAATATGACAATAATCAGTGTCTGCAGCCTGACGTGACATCACCTACGACACATAAAAGCTTCACAGACCATCGAAGACTCCTAAAGGCTGATTCTGCTGCTGGTTTAAGATCATCAGATCTGAAGTTTAGTTAACCAGATTCAAATCAAGAGTGGCCCCCCCTCCTGTGTGTGTGTGTGTGTGTGTGTGTGTGTGTGTGTGTTTATCTGCTACTCTCAGAGTAGATAAAACCTGTCAGAGGCTTTAATCTGCAGTCTGAAGCGACTTTAGGACTTTGATTCAGTTTGAATTAAAACCTCACCGAGAAGCTGCCGCAGCGCCCCCGGCGGCCAAAACACAAACTGCAGATTCTGCTTCACAATCTCGCTTTAAAACTTTTTTAAAGTCCAAATAAAACCAAATAAAAGTCCAGATTAAAAAAACTTTTTAAAATACACTTTAAAAGCCAAAGTTTTTCCTCTGTTTCGGAGTCATTTACAGCCTCAGAGCTCCTCCTCTTCGCTTTCTCCGGTTTTTCCGTAAAGTTTTGTTTGCTCCGCTTTTTTAAATCAGTGAGAAAAACCAAAACAAAGCGTCCCGAGTTCAAACGTAACGAAGAGCCGCTATACCGAGCGAACCGGAGTTTAACCGGGATAAAAGCGCAGGAGCAGAGGGGAGAACATGAAGGAGAACCCACGGAGAGCGGGAGGGAGCTCACCTGTGTGGCAGTCGTGTCTGGGTCCGGGACAGCCTGTCTCCTCCTCTGGCCTCACTCAGCAGCATCTGCTCCTCACGGCGCTGCAGCCGCGGGACAAAACCCACCGTCAATGTCCGAGCATCACTCACGCTGCTTCCGCCCAGGACCTTCAAAATAAAACCGCGACTTCGGTGGAACTACAGGAATGTTGAGGAGAGTTTTTCAAATTGTTTTTGAATCAGAATCGGAGGTGTATGCTATTTTCCTTATTTAACCAGGATAAAAACAAAATAGACAAAATAGGCACCGATATGTGAGTGAAGCACGAAGACAAACAAAAATGCTGCTGCCTCCACATAAGATCACATTATAATCAGATTACATGGACCTGAGACAAGCTCCTTCAGGTTTATTGGTTCTTCATTGGTCTTTAAAAACTTCTTTTATTGCATCTTAAGATGTTTTATCTTCTTTGAAGTGACATTTATTTATTTTAGGAGAAAAAACTGTACTTTTATATTTCACTTCTGCACATTTCTGGTTTTGGACAGATACATAAAAAGCTGCAAATAAACTACCTGTTTTATGCAATTTAATTAAAAAAACATAGCTATCAATGAGTTATATTTGTTTAAGACGCACTCTTTTTTTCTAACGGATTAAATTTGTTGATGAAAACGTTAAAAGGAATTTAAAAGCTTCACATGAAAAAACAAAACAAAGACACGGGGGTGCTTTTACTGTGGAAACAGCGCTTCCGGTCATAACGATGGTCAGTGACGCAGCTATGGGGTTACTCTCGGTCATCTTCAGCTGGATTCAGTGTTTCACAATAAAAGTCCAGATAAGCCAATATTTCACAATAAGAGAGTTTCCGCTGTGATTCGTGTGAAACGGGAACATTGATGAGATAAAGTACCAAAATGTTTATTTAGTCATCTTTAACCTGGCATTAACACACATTACTTACTTTATTTTGTAGTTTCTTATATTTTATTGTTTTGGCTTTTTAAGTCTTTTAATTTCTACGTGTGTTTATTCACTCATCAGAGCTCGTGGATTACTGTAAATTTGATATTGTAAATGTTTACTGACAATAAAGTAGAGGTATTTAGAATTGTCTTTAATTTTACCTTATGATGCTTTGATTGACTGATTGTTCCCAAAAACTGGTTTCTGTTTCTGGGGATCCACCAGCGGCTCTCCGTCTGACTTGGCTCTGATCCATAAAGCACCAGAACCCTCCCGTGATTTGAGGGTCTACAGGAGGTCCAACCCATGTGACTGTTCAGGCTTGTTAAGCCACCAGGTGCTTGTCAATGAGCCCCCTCCCAGGCCTGGATCCAAGGAGTCTTCTCCTGAATTCCAGGACCACTTTGCTTTAAGAGACCCAGCAGGGGCAATATAGCTCCTGGGACCAAAAGGGCATATAAACCCCTCCACCATGATAAGGTGGAGGTTCATGCTGGAGAGAGTATACCACCTGTCTGGGAATAGGAATTACTGAGTGTCCTCTCAGGAGACCTGGATGAGGCAGCCATGGAGAAGGAGGTCCAGGCATCTCTGCTTAGAATGCTGCCCCCACAAACCTGGACCAGGATAAGTGGTTGAAACCTGATGGATTGATGATTGCTGATGATTAAACTAAGCTTCTAAATAAAACAGGAAGTAAAGTGAAAGCGGTACAATCCACAGAGCAAGAGGAAAAACAGTGAAAAGGATCACTCTCAAGAACACGGGGGCAAAACCAAGAAACTAAGAAATACAGAATGACACAAGGATCACAGCAAAGACCACGACCCCAGCCTGTCTACCTATGTAACACAATAAACTGATCAAAATGAAAAACAACAAAAAAAATCTGTCAAAACGAATCAGACCAGTGACTAACAATAAAAAGATCTGTTCCTAATATTTAAGTACAAACTAATAAAAAGTTCCCATAAACTGCTCGACAGGTATAAAAGGAGCTGAGGTGAGAGTGAAGCACTCATTAACACCAGCTTGACTGCTGACCTGAGGTCTGGCTCCAGGTGCGCACACAGCTGGTTATGTGTGATACAATCATGGGAACGCATGTGAGCTGCTGTGACACAGAAACCTCGTCCAGCTGTCACCCTGAACATCAGCTCACTAATGAGGCGCACTGGAAACCTTCTCTTTACGCCATTAACGAGGACCTGCAGTGATGAGGCTTTCACACACACACACACACACACACACACACACACACACACACACACACACACACACACACATTCTTCATGCAGACGTGTCACACAGAAGCAGCTGCTGCTGGAAGCTAGTGTAAGTTAATTTAGCATTTTTGGGCTGATGTTCAATGATCTGATGTGTACAGTGACTCCAGTAAAAGCTGATATTGTTCCTTACGGAGCAGAATCCCAAACATATAACAGCACATCATCAGCAAACAGTGACATTATTAAAACGGATCTTTTTAAAGTTTTAACTTCCTGAGGAGAAAAAACAAACAGTGAAATTTAATTTATGGGATTTGGCTGTAAAACACTGAGAAACTTGGTGTCTACCCAGATATTTCCTCTGGATGGTATCCCCTCGACCTGGTAACACAGAGAGACCCTGGAGTCTGATAAATATCACTAGAATGAGTGACAGCTGGATTATTGTGTATGATATTATCAGGTTGCTGTAAAAAGCCTTCAGTTGATCCCAAATGGCTCAGCAGGGGCGCTTAATGCAGACTAGAGAGTTCACATTTCTCCCGGCTCCCAGCTACCTCGGATTATCCCGACAGAGCACTTGCGCAGTTTAACTTGTGGTTCCTCGAGTTTCTAACAGTAGAACGCTCCTGACCCTGAACCAGTTTTGGTGTCTCTCTCTGGCAGTTTGTGTCCTGTGTGCTGAACATGGTTTCCCTCTTCACTTTCCCTTCACCCCCAGCCAGCTGAGGCAGATGGCTACCCCTCCCTGACCCTAAACATAAAGCTTTCGCCTGCTGGGTTTCCCAGTAATGCATCTGTTGTGTTCGTGGGAGAGTGGCACAAAGCTCCGCACATCAGGACCAAAACCTTAAGCGCTCGTGTCCACGTCAAAGACAACAAAATTAGCTGCCAGGAAGTGACACCTGCGTTAGGGATCTCCATCCAGGGACACCTGCAGTCTGCTTTACTCACAATGTCATCGTTCTCATTTTGAAGCATGTTGAGTGAGGAGTGGGTCTGACTGAGAAACGGACCAGAATTGACAAAATATCATCATTGTTGTTCAATGAGAGCATCGTGAAAATGTTGAGAGAGGTGGCACGAGGAGCTGCTTAGCAATCAGACAGAATTCCGCACTGGATTCATTCCAGCTTCGGCCTGTTCTCACGAGGTTGTGCAGGTTTCTGCAAGGATAAACATCCTGTTTGCGTTCCCCTGACCCAGGCAGGTAAAGCAGGCTCCCAGATGTCACGTGGTGCCCACTGCTCCTGATGTTATGTGATGAATGCAGGGAATATGCTGGCCAAGAACGGATCAATAAAGCGGATTATGTCACTCATAGCTTGTAAAGTGACGTTCACAAACGTGCAGAATGAATGCAGTTTGTAGAGGAGTGGGAGGTAATTTTGTTTGGCGGACCTCTGACTGTCCAACGCATTCACCTGCCTCATCCTTGCTGTAACCACCAAATGTACCAAACTGCCAGAACCTTTCATCGAGGCGCTCACGCCACTGATGATCAGGTGTGTTTGATTAGCAGCACCTGGCTGCTCCTCACCCTCTGAACTGCTTTGGAAACAATACGACTGTACTGAGTCTTTCACAGGACTGAAGCAGTTTTTAAAGGAAGCTCTGATTTCAGCGGCTGCTCCTGTGACCTTTGCTCTAACGTTTATACAGGAACAAACCAGAGCCACACATCACAGCTCGTCTCCTCAGGTGGAAACGCTGTTTTAAAGAATTTCAGTCTTAAAGTAGAAAAAACCTGATGATACGTTTGCGACATGTTAAGTTTGTAATGGCTATTTTTATTTATTATGATTTTTTATTCACTTTTTTCACTGTAACCATCTAATCTAATCTAATCTTCTAATCTGCTCTATTCAGCATCACATTTATGAGATTTTCGTCCTTTCTCTGAATAAACTCTGGTTGTTTTTAAATGTGCAGTAGAAATAAAAGGGACTGGACTTAAAGCCGGGCCCACATGACACCGGTGCTGTACCTGAGCCGCTGTGTGGGTAATTACACAACCATACTTATCACCATGACGGCACAGCTGCACAAATGACGACCAGCTGTGAGAGTTCACTTCCAGCTGCAGCCCTCAGGGAGCATTTAGATGTTTGTTTGAACTTTGGGAGACTTTAAATTAAGAAACTTCAATAGATCATAAAAGGTTTCAGAAAGCATGCAAAAAAAGTTCAAACATAATAACTGTGAAATCAAGCAAAGGTCAGCGATCAGCTGTTTGTTGTCTTGTTGTGATTTTCCTGAAGATGAAGCAGAAGATGATCTGTTGTGTTACACTGCCCCCTGCTGGACCAGAGCCAAACGGCACCACTCACATCAGTTTGAAACGGCTGTGTGCGTGTGTGTGTGTATTTAATGACACACGAACATTTCTTCCTTATTTAAAGACAAGTTGTGTTAAAACTGCAAATCCACAAAACTTTCATTTTTCTTTAATCCCAAAAATCTCAAGCTTTGCCCATAAATTTGAAGCAACAAGTGAATTTATAACATTATACACACACATATATATATATATATATATATATATATATATATATATATATATATATATAAAAACACACATATTTTAGCCAATATGTGTTTTTTATAAAATAAAA
>VUQK01044292.1:31201-48753 GCA_015106715.1 Bujurquina vittata
TATATATATATATAAACTACCACATAGTTTACTGCCAATGTCAGTTTTCTAAAAGGTCAAAGGTCACAGGCTGTTTCCGGAAGTTTGTAGGAATGCAGTCTCCGTCTATCTGAGCACAAACTTTGATTTATTGGAGATCAGAGACTGCAAACATTTTTACACACCTGTGTCTTCTTTGCAGGAGGTGTTCCTGTCAGCTTAGCTGCCTGCTTTTATTCGTCTGCCCCCCCTTAATACCTGCTTGCCCCGCCCACATTACTATCACCTGTGTTAAATCTGCCAAACATACTCCGGCTATGAAGCAGGATTTTGGCTTAGCCAAATAACCTGAGGGCTAAGACGGAGGTTTTCAGTAGTACCATTAATCATTAGTTATAATTGATCTCTGTCTTTCTTCCACAGTGTGTCTTCTGTCCTCTCTCTCCCCCCTCAGCAGATGACTGCTCCTCCTCCCTGAGCCTGCTTCTGCTGCAGGTTTCTTCCTGTTAAAAGGGAGTTTTTCCTTCCCACTGTCGCCAAGTGCTGCTCTTAGGGGGTCGTTTTGACTGTTGGGTTTCCTCTGTAATTATTGGAGGGTCTTTACTACAATATAAAACACTTTGAGGTGTCTGTTGTGATTTGGTGCTATAAAAATAGCACTGTATTGAATCGAATGGTTCATAATAAAACTTGATGGCTGCTTTAGGCTCCCTGAGTGTGACCGTGTGAACCGTGTCCTCCTGTTATGTCCCCATAACAAGATAACAAGAGGAATGCAAGCACACACGCACATTCACGCCCGCACACACTCCCACCGTTCAGCCTGGTACAACAGTAAACAATGAGACAAAAGCTCTCTGTGCTCTGCAGCCTGATCAGACCTCCATCACTGCTGCCCTCAGTCTGACAGCAGCACCAGGACTCTGCAGGACCCTCTGGGACCCTCCAGGACTCCCACAGGAACATGGACCCGAAGCGCCTCTCCTCAAGCTCTCAGCAGCAGGTTCGGCTCAGGCAAAAGGTAAAAGATCCGCTGCTTCTCACACAGAAAACATGAACTTTGGGGCAGACTGGAAAGCAACTAATTCTTTGAGGGTTTAACCAACTGAATTCAGCACGATATGAGCAGAGAGCTGTGTGGCTGGTTACCCGACACAACATGAAGGCACTATCAAAGGTATCAGCAGGACCCAGTTTGAGCCCAGTTTAAGCCTGGCTTCTACTTAATCAGAATCAAACTAATTTCCAAAAAAACTCTAAAATGAGTTTGTTGTTGAGAGCAGGGAGCTTTTACTGAAGCAGAAGTCAAATACTAGTAATGAAAAAGTACTGCGGGTTGCATCTAAATGTACTTTGTTGTTGTCAGAGTCTGAGAAAGCCTCATTAAAGTCTTTGCTGAGCCTCTAAATTAGTTTGTGAGAGCCCACAAATATGATATATGCAGAAGCTGCAGCGGCTGCAGGGCTGAGAGGCCAAACACCAGCGAGCACCAAAATCCACCTTTGGTTTCAGATCTCTGGGCGAGAAGCCACGACGGCCGATAAATATGCTGCTGATTAATGAATGCTACAAAGGATGGATTGAGGTTTTTTATTCTTAGGGTAACACCTCAGCTCTCAGATAACTGCTCTGCACTAAACACAGCAGTTCGTCCTTCCCAGTTCCTATGCTGTATTTGACCTTCTGCAGCTTTAAAAAAGTTTAACTTTTATGTGAATCATGTCTGATTTCTGTCTGAGCGACAGGGATCAGCTGGCGCCTGCTGACTGAGGGCAGTTCCCTGCGTGCATGAGTCAAGCCTGATGTGCTGTCTAAAAAATCATGCTCCACACTCAGGTTTTTATTCACATGTATTCAGAGCAGAGTGGAGATGATTCAAGTATAAACAAAAAGCAAACACTCGGCAGTTTGCACAGCAGGAGGAAACGCCAAAACAAACATCCATCAAGCCGAGGACACGTGAGGTAGAAAAGGCGGGAGGACCGAGGTGTGAGCAGGACACAGGTGAAAACAGGTGACTGCGTGAGAACAATGAGGGCAGACAGGAAGAAAAACCAGAACAACTTTCAAAGTAAAAGAGGAAATGACCAAAAGGCAAATAACTGACACCAAGGCAGGAAGACGACGGCAGGGAGGACGCTCGCAGCTTCACGTGGCTGGATGGAATCAGATGTGTGCACAGAGCCTTCAGGTGACAAAACAGACTCACTTGAACCCGAGTGGTGGAATTATAAAGGCCCCATAACATCCGCTGGTGCAAGACACACTTCAGTGTGGTTTTCACGTGTTGTGCGCCTTTTTATTTATGATATGGAAAGCCCTGCGTCCTTTCTTCTGCCGGAAATGCCACGATCTTTCTGTGTTTGCTTCCATTCGGTGTGACATAAATATCACAGTGATGGTCCCAACACGTGAAAGCGTGCGTGTTGATGTGTGGTGACTGGTGGAGACTGTAAACGGCGCACGGAGCATTGTGAAGTGAAACAGACGTCACTTCTGTGTGAGGTCCGCGGGGGTCAAAGGTCAAAGTGCTTTCTTTAAAAGCTTTCTCAAACCAGCAGCTTTACGGTGACAGACACAGCAGCTCCTCAGCTTCATCAGCAAATACCCGCTGAGGAAGAGGAGGGCAAACGCAAAGCAGCCGGCAGCAGAACAGCTTCTTCTTCTGCACAGACCAAACTTAATATCTCGACAGTGGAAAAAATCAGAAAGATAAACAGCGAGGAACTCAGTTTAAAAGCCACTTGTTCTTCTTTGGGCCGCCACAGCAGATCATCTGCCTGGCCCATCCCAGCATCCTCCTCTGTCACACTAACTGCTGCATGTCCTCCTCTCTTCCTTCTGCCTGGAAGCTCCAGCCTTTTCCAGTCTGTCCACTCTCCCTCCTCTGCACACGTCCAAAGCAGGTCAGCCTGCCCCCTCTGAGCCGTCCCTCTGATGGACTCTGGCCCTGTCCATCCTGGCACTGCCAATAAAATTTGAGCATCTTCAGCTCTGCCACCTCCAGCTCAGCCTCATCACTTGCAGAGCTGACTCACCTTTGTTTTGCTAATAAATCACACACTTGTTACATATTTGCTACCGTGAAAACATTAAAATGGGTAAAACCCAGTCAGATGCTTGTGTGTTCCCACGTCCAGCAGCCACAGACCCATCATGGCTGAAGTTCTTGGATGGATCCATAATCTAATCTTACTTTTGTTTACTTAAACAGGGATCAGAGCGAGTTCTCTTTTAGATGGAAGTCCTGATTACAACACAAATAAAACAATAAAAACTACACTCAATAAAATGATCAAAGCTAATGCGCTGCTCAGTGTTCGCCACGAGGATTAACAGGATCAGTTTATCTGAACATGTTCTGCGTTAGCCTGTAAACCCTCATAAATGAATAAAATGCATCACAGTTCTCTTCTCATCACTGACACTTTCCATCTCTCTTATGACGGATACAATCACAAGTTAATAACCTTATTGATCCATTAATGTGTGCATCACACATTATCCTTGCCACACATCACTCAAATGCTGCAGCTGGAGATGAATTCACCTGATTATATTACTAATCTATAATAATACAGCATAGTAGATCATGCATACATTATTTTAAACGTAAATAAAGCTTTAAAATAAGTAAAGTACAAAGAACAATATGAACACCCAAACTGATGCCTCTGAGGACCGAGGATAAAGCCCCTCAGACTCTAACTGAACCTTTCATGTAGCAGAAATGTGTTATTGGGGGCGAAAGGAGGTCAAAGTCTACAGTTCTTCTGTAGAGTGTGTGAGTCTGCGTGAGAAAACTGCTGATAATTATTTAGAAGATGTGATTATTGAGTTTTCTGTTTCTAGTGTAAATGGGCTCTACAGGGGACACAGCGCCACTCTGCCTTAGGAAGCCATTTAGCGGTCAGAGCGGGTACTGCAGCTGCGGGTCCGCCGGGAAAAGCGGGTTTGTTGTTCTGCTCCGCTCGCGGGGCGGGCACGCATAGCGCACGCGCAATGAGATGAATGGCCGCAGCACCTGACGGCCCACCAGGAAGTGTGGCGGACAAATCCTCGGCCGTTAATCCCCGCTCGGTAAGGTTCCCGGAGTAGCCTCCGACAGTAGAATGCTCAGCGGCTCGGAGCGCTCAGTCTGACCGTCGGGACAGTCTCCGCTCCGGGCTCGGCCTCCGGGATCACGCGGGGCTGGTCGTCTCCTCCTCGCCCCCCACCCCTCCCCCCTGCCTGTCGGGCTCCAGACCCCCGCTGCTGCTGAGCTGCAGCTCCGTGAAGCTCCGTGAGGCTCCGGGCACCTCCACCCTGACTGCAATGGGATGCTGCGGTAGCACGGAGGTAAGCGCGGCCTGGGCCGGTCCGGTCCGGCTCGGTCCGGTGCCGTCCTCGTTCCTCTGTGTGTGTCCTTCAGCACAGCACCGGTGTGTGTTTATTTTGTCGCCGTGAAAGGGAAACCGGTCCCGGGAAGTACAGAGGGCCGAGCTCAGATTAGAGCCAGCAGCTCGTTTAATCCAATTAGCTCCAGCCCCGGCCGGGAACAGGCGGGTCACCGCGGCCTGCGAGCGGCTCCGCTCCGCTCTCTGTTGCCGCAAACGGACACGGAGCCGCGGGATGGAACCGAGCCGGGCCGAGCTAGCAGGCCGGGACAGGTGGAATAGAGGGAGGGATGGAGGTCCTGTAGGCCCGGCTGTGCTCTCACCGTGTGTGTGTGTGCGCGTGTGTTTCAGAGGACAAAGAGAGAATGGAGACCGCTGGAGGACCGGAGCTGCACAGACCTGCCCTGGTTCCTGCTCTTCACCGTCTTCTGCGTCGGCATGGTAACCACAGAAAGCCTCCATCAGCACCCATCACCACAGTGCTACTGTAATATTACAGTAATAATACCACACAATCCACGTTAATAGTACCGTGATATTACAGTAATGGTACCTCAGATGTACAGTAATATTATAATAATAATATTCAATTCTATTCAACTTTATTTGTATAGCACCAAATCACAACCAACATCCCATCAAAGTGCTTATATTGTAGGCAAAGAGCCTCCATTAATGCAGAGAAAACCCAACAGTCAGAACGACCCCCTGTGAGCAGCACTCGGTGACAGTGGGAAGGAAAAACTCCTTTTAACAGGAAGAAAGCTCCAGCAGAACCAGGCTCAGGGAGGGGGCCAGTCATCTGCTGAGGGGGGAGAGCCAGAGATTAATGATTAAATGAAGAATGGGGGTATAAACAGAGTGCATCATGGGAACCCCCAGCAGCCTAGGTCTATAGCAGCCTAATACCACACAGTGATACCATGGTAATAATATTGCAGTATTGGTTCTCCACAGTAATATTTTAGTAATAATACCCTCAGTAAAACAGTAATACCCCAGAATTACTGCAATGATGCGCTCAATACTATAGTATTGAGTATAGTAGTATGTAAAGTATATATATATAGTATAGTAAACCAGGCAATGTTGTTCTAATGTTCTGTTGTCCAGTGTTGGTGAGGCTGTGTGAGCTTTAGCCTCAGTTTGCTGCTCTTAGCTGACACAAGTGGCACCCAGTGTGGGTCTGCTTCATGGTTGTGTTCAGAGATGCTCCTCTGCATACTTTAGTGGACGTTTGAGTTACTGTTGCTTTCCCATCAGCTCAAAGCGTCTGAACAGACGTACCCAGTAAAGTGGCTGCTGTTTAGAAAAAGTCAAGCCCAGCATTAACTCAAAAAAAGCAGTTTTAACTCAAGTTTTCTCATAAAGCACCGACTTTGAGGCTTCCCCATCACTGGGATTTGGCTGAGCAGCGAGAGAGTGAGGATGAAGTGTGTGCGGCCATGACACGTGGGAGGAAAACGTATGACGAGTAAAGTGAGTGAAGCTTTTCAGCTCGACTTGAGGGAACCGTTGGTGCTGCAGCCTCTGAACACTGCTGCCTGCTCCAGTAACGCGTTTGCAAAGAGGTGAAAAATGAGGCGGTCCGTTCCTCCAGTAAAAACATGAGTCATTTGTTTTGTTTCTGCATTTGTGAATTTGAGTTTTTTCATTATAATTTGTGTTTTTCTCATAAATTTATGCGGTATGAAAAGAAAAGTCACTTTCATTTATGAGAAAAATGTCACAAAGTCGCAGCACTTACTGTACATGCACAAATTCTGCATACAGAAAATCTTTACCACTTCATTTCCATTTAATCCCCTTATTGTATCACATTAGTCTTCAGCTGTTTGTATTTCTGTGTAACACAGTAACTGCTGATGGATTGTTGCTGAAAGGCATCTGTCTTTTTGCCCTTTAATAAATATAGTGAAGTATTTTTATCAGCGGTTTTTCCCTTTTTCTCTTATCATAATCTGACATTTCTGAGGAGTCGAGGAAGAGACCGCTTCACTTTCGAAGATTGAGGCAAGATTGTCGCGCGCTGGGTCTGCAGGGATCAACGAGTCAGATAAAAACAGCAGCGCTTTCTTAACATGTTATTAAAGCAGTTTGGAGAGAACTGTACCTGCAGCACCAGCTGCAGTACTTTTGCTTTGACACTACGATACATTCATTAAATACTTCGTACTAAAAGTAGCCGTCAGACTCAGAACTGTAAAACTTGTGAGGCGGCTAAAAAAACTGTAATCAGAATAAATTAAACTGAATTAGAACTTTAGTGGATCTCGCCTGTGGACAAAATGAAGAATTTATGTCGTTTTAAAATCTGTATTAATATTGGTGTTGAAACAGAACACAGGCAGCTGATTGGCTGGTAGAGCCTCAGGCAGCTGATTGGTTGGTCAGGAGCAGTTTGGTTTTATGACTGAACCAGGACAGAAACAGAGACATGAAAGTTTTATGATGAGTGTAGAATAAACAGCAGATCTCAATATGTTCAGGTCAGAATAACTGATATTCAGCCCCCATTTCTTTGGATTTAAACGTCCTTTTGGACGTCATGTGGTTCCAAAGTTTTCACAGTGATATCCTGATTGGGACTTTAGTAGAACTTGTTCTGGGCTCGGCCATTTAACATTGATTATCTGCTGAGAGGTTTACGGGTTATGTTTAGAGTCTGACGCTTATACCAATGCAAATAACACACAATGATGTTTCACAACCATCCAAAAACTGAAGGTGGAGCATTCAGACGGTGCTGATGGTGTCTGTGTTCACTCGCTGACTGTTGCTTCCTTCTTGTTCTCCAGGGCAGCATCTGCGGCTTCACCATCGTCACCGGCGGCGCCGCTCGCCTTGTCTTCGGATATGACAGCTATGGTAACACTTGTGGCCAACGCAACGAGCACATTGAAGGCATCAGGCTGAGCGGCCTCGACCACACCGAGAGGACGTGAGTACTGGTGTTTTCACTGCAGTGTTTTGTCTTAAAATGGGTCTCACTGGTTGGCTGCATTTACGCGCCAGGCCTTCAGCACCTTTTCGCTTTGCTTACATATGGCACAGACATGAAGGTTAGGATATTCTTAATATCTTCTTTATACCCCTGGATATAAATGACAAAACTTGGTTGTTTGTAAACACTTAAAAACAGAATGTAACAGGAGAATGCATGTGAGTATGGATAGATAGCTGATGGATGGATAGATGGATGCATGGATGTATTGATGGTGGGATGGATGATGGATGGATGGTTGCATGTTTGTATGGATGGATGTGTATGGATGATGGATGATGTATGGATGGATGGATGGATGCATGGAAGGATGGATGAATGCATGGATGATGGATGATAATGGATCGGTGGGTGGATGGGTTGGTGGATGCATGGATGCATGTATGTATGCATGGATGGATGCATGTTTGTATGGATGGATGATGGATGGATGAATGGATCGGTGGGTGGATTCATGGATGGCATATCATGCATTCAGCGCGGGTTTGCAGAAATCAAGTAAAAAGTGTACAAAACAAAAACATTATAGTCCAGATGTTTTATCGATCCATCTAAAAGCACTTCTGTGAACTCAAGCGTGAACAGGACTGTCGCGAGATCGTGCGTGCACATTGTGAATAAAACTGGCCGTACCCGGCGGTAGATTACAAATTGATGTGAAATAACACTACAGTGCAGCGATCTAGTGTAAGAGAAACAAATCAGAGTCTGGTATTGGTGATGGGGCGGAGTGCACGGGGTTTGCGCCCGCTTGCTAATTGCAGTGACAGAGAACCGGTGAAATTCTCACGACCAGGCTAGAACCCTGCATATACGTACGGTCCGATCATTAGAGTAACATATCGGTCTTTATACAGTTAAAGCATTGAGTCTGTCACTATGTTTGACAGGAGTCTGTGCCTTTGCTGCTACTTCTCTTTAATAAACAGAAACATCTGATGGTTGTGTAAATAAACTCCAGTGAACAAAAAAATTGTTGCTAGACGCCAGATATTTGCCTGTGTAGGAAAAACTTTGTAATGTTGGTAATTTTTGGTGAAGAGACTACTCAGTTTTTCTTTATAAACAGCAGTGGATAATAGTTGTATTTTTGGTTTGTGAAGGTTGTATTTATAGAATTCAAAAGTGTATAAATGTGGTAATCTTTATAGTTTATAAAGTTTTCTCAGTGTGTAACACTTAGTTTTGGTGTGATTTTATTGCATAAATATTGTTTTTAGTTACAGATTGAGGTTTTTTAGTTATTTTGAAATGTGCTTCTGGTGTGTTTGTCACATATCATTTTTAATTTCAGTACTTCTGTTTGTATTTTGGTTGTATTGCAGTTCTGTTGTGTACTGGTGCTGTTAATTTGCTGTAGTAATAAAATAGTACTTCAGTACTCTTAGAGCATTGTTGTGGCTCATCCTTTAGCACTCGATGTGTTTGAGGTCCTGAGGGAGAGTTCAGGGTTGATTATGCTGACACCAGCTCAGAGCTGTGACTCATCAACACACACACACAGACACACACACACACACACACACACACGCTCGGAGACGAGCAGCTGGTGGAGTTTGGAGGTGATGTGAGACCTACTTGTGCACAGTGATTTGTTAGACATCTGTCAGCTCAGACTCTGATCTGACGGTGAATCGGCTGCTGTAAACCCACGGGAACACATGGCCGGCAGAGTGAGGGGGTCTCAGGTGAAGTGAGCGGGATCACAGGATCGTGGATTCCCGGCGCTGTAGGAGAGGAATGGCGAGGGTTTTGCGGTGTAGGTTTGGGTCTCTGCAGACTCTTTGTTTCAGTTTGTTGTTGAGTCACACGTTTCTCCCACGTCTACATTCCCTCATTCTGCTCGGCTTTAATCCTCCTCTGCTCGGTCTCAGCTTCTATTTTTACTCGTACACTTCTGTTCATGACTCAAGTCGGGATTATCAAACTGGGCAGAGTGGGCCTCCAAAATTCAGCAGTTATTTGGAGTCTCAAGTGTGTTAAAGACTATTAAAGACTTCGCGCTGATGCACGAAGGACCGAAGAACAGGAAACAGCTGCTGGTCTGACTTCAGGCAGCTGTGGCTGATGTAGTGTTTATGCTGAAATTAATGCATGATAATAAAATCACATCATCAGTATATAGTGATAACGTACACTCGGTGCGTCCAGTTTGCATTCCATATATTTGTTAATAGCCACTTTCTGATTTCTTTTCACACCCAAATAATAAAAACACATTGAAAAAAAGGGACATTCAGAGCTGGTGAAGGTCCTCCGTGCCAGAAGGTCTCTGAAGCTCTGCTCTGGGGTCTTTATCAACAGTTCCTCTGGCTTCATGTCTTCATATTTGTTGGAAGGTTTTCCTGGTTTTAGAAGCACTGTCACTGAAGGTTTTTCACAAATCCACTGCTAAACCATTTGGTCTCACCTGTTTTGAAGGTCTTCAGGTGCATGTTACTCGAGTTTTTTCCCTGTAACACTTTAATCCGATCTTCCATGTGGACATGCTGACCTCCTGTGCTTTTTGACCCTTGCAGGTTTGTCTTCTTCCTGGATCCCTGTAACGTCGACATCGTTCAGAGGAAAATCAAATCCATGGCTCTCTGTGTGTCTCTGTGTCCCACCGAGGAGCTGAAGACCTACCAGGACCTAAAGAGGTTCGCCATGATCAATGGTGAGGGCATAACTGTCATATGACGAGCAGCTGTTTTTTCCACCACTGACCTGAGGGACAAGCAGGCTGTGCTCTTGGCTCTAGAGACAGGACAGGGGGTTGATGGGAAATGTATTTGAGTCTGAAGCTCCTGTAACAGTTTACCAAAGTCAAGCTTTTAAAGCAGGTAAAGTTTGGGAGGTCACGGCAGGTCATACGTGAAAGACCCTGCAGAGAGCTGAGACTGGGCGATGTGTTGAAGTCAAAGCATGCAGAATGTAAAAGAAAAGCAGGTAAAGCATGAAATATAAAAGGGATAGAAACATTAAAAGTAGTAGAAAGTGAAGTGTTGGAGATGATAGTAAAAACTTCTTCCTGTTAAAAGGGAGTTTTCCTTCCCACTGTCACCAAGTGCTTGCTCATAGGGGCTCGTTTGGACCGTTGGGTTTCTCTGTAATTATTTTAGAGTCTTTACCTACAATACAAAGCACCTTGAGGCGACTGTTGTGAGTTGGCAGCTGTACAAATAAAATTGAGTCGAATTGAAGCAGTTCATGTGTTGGAGGTGATGTCAGGTGAGATGTTGAGGTAAAATAAAAGAGTTTGAAAGAAGGAAGCGAGTGTTAAAGATGAAATCCAGTGTATTAAAATACTGAAGCTTAAAGGAGGTGAATCATCAAAGATGGAAGTAGGGAGACTGTTGGAGGTAATGCTGAAGTTGTGGTGACCCCCGGGCACTAGGGGGCGCTGTTTTTGTTTTGGAGGTGAAAACAGTGTTAAATATGGAGGACAGGTGTCAGATGTTTTAAAGGTCAAAGGTGATGTTTTGGAGGCGATAAAGTGATAAAGGTAGTAGCAGACTGGCTGCTCCCGCAGAGACCGAAGTACAAACCTGTAGTTGGTTTTAAAGGAAGCAGTGATGTCAGCACTTGGCAGCCCGCTTGCCATCGCGTCACTGTGATGATTGAATGTCTGCAGAGCGGACACACCAACAGTACACAGCAGTATACTGAACTTACAGTACAGTAACAAAGGCAGCATTAATATGTGTCGTATCGTCGGTGCCACTCCGCTCCGCTCCTCCATCATGGCCGCTCTGTGACTCAGAGCGCTCACTGTTTGTTTCAGACACAAACGTGTTGAAACGTGACGGCAGATACTTGGTCAGGTGACCTCACAGCTCCTCTGGCAGGCGTTTATGAAAGGATGCACTGTCACAGATTCACACAGAGGAACCAGTTTATCTGCTACACCTGAGCAGCTGAGGCCGCTCCAGCGCGCTCACACTCACTCA
Source organism: Bujurquina vittata (assembly GCA_015106715.1). Taxonomy (NCBI): domain Eukaryota; kingdom Metazoa; phylum Chordata; class Actinopteri; order Cichliformes; family Cichlidae; genus Bujurquina; species Bujurquina vittata. The sequence continues at coordinate 42,490 of VUQK01044292.1, forward strand.
TGCTTCTGGGTTTTTCTTTTTTAAATCATTTTTTAAATCATATTTTCATGGTTGTAGTCATCTGTGGAGTTTTTCTTGGCTAAGACTGGCCTTTGGGTGGTGACTACACATGCTAGTAAGCATGATCGCACAGCGACACTTGTTTGAAACAAATATGTGACCATTTGATGAACAAAAACATTGTTGCAGAAACAAATTAAAGCCCAGGTGACTAAATTGGTTAAAAAAAATTGAAATTAACATTAGAAAGTGAGTCCCATCTAATATCACCGGGGCACAGGCATCGGTCTGATGATGAGCAGTTTTTGTTAACGGTGGGCAGCAAAAGGCTTCCAGGTGCATTATAGGCATCTTCTGCAGCATCTTCTGCAGTTGTCTTCATTTGATATTTGGCAATGGCTCTTTGTGCTTTTAGTTTTGTCTTCAGAGGTGAAATCCAGCTCAGTCAGACTGAGATCAGCTGATTCAGTATTCCATTTCTTTCCCTGGGTTAATTTCCAAGTATGTATTCGCTCATTGTTCATCTGTACTGCAAAGCTTTGCTTTATGTATCCTTACACACTTCAGAGTTTATCTGGCTGCTTCTGTCTTCACATCCATCAATAAAAACCAGTGACCCAGTGTCACTGGAAGCCATGCTGGTCCATGCATCACATTGAACTTTTTCACAGCTCATCATGTGTGCTTCAGAGCCTGAGTTGTTCAAAGCCTTTTCCATTCTTTTTTCTTCCCATCGTTCTCTTACAGATTGATTTTAGATTGTCTATCCAGAGAATGCTGTTTCAGAGGTGGTCAGACTTTTTCTGTGCTTCTGCTGAACCCACTGGATTTGCTCTATGAACTCTTTCTTTACGGGTAAACATGAGTAACGACGTGTTGCCCTCCTGGAAAGTGTTCTTGATTTGTCTTGACCATGGAAAGGATCCTGTGATCATCCTCTCTATTGTCCTCTGTGGATGTGCAGAGACCAACATTGTGCTCTCCTTTTCCTCTGAATGTACTAAACTAGTAATTTATGCTCCCCTGTTCCCGATACCGGAGACCGCGGTGGATTTGTGTCGTGGTTGCTATTGCTCCAGGTTGAAGGTGAACACCATGAAATTAAAACAGGTGGGAGCTTTCCAGGACCTCTTTCATTTAGTGTTGTAAATACCTGAATGCAGCTGAAATGGAGGTGATATTCATGCATCAGTGTGATGCAATAAATCACCACAGATGCTGATTTTCTTTTTCATTTGAATGTCATGATGCTGCGACTGCTCTGTTGAATTTTGTGATAAACACAATGATATCATCATCATCGTATGATAGTGCTCAGCGTCTCCCTTTGTTCGTCCATAGATTTGTGGGTGTGATTGTTGTTACAGAGGTATGAGTGCTAATGTAACAGCAGTGGTGGGGGAGGAGCACCTGGTGAGACCCTCGTTTCATAAAAATTAGAGTTTTCTTTTTTTGGTGTTTTTATGAACCTGGGTTTGTGACGTTTTTTTCAAACTCAAACCTTTCTTTCAAGACACTGAAGAACTGGGACTGTTCAGCCCTATCAAAGACCACAGAAAGGGCTGCAACCGAGGATTCTTTATTATTTATGATATGATGATGGCATTTTTCTTATTTCAGGCTCTGAGCTGTGCTCCTACGAGTTAGCAGGTCATAAATATCCTGGTCTCCCTGAGAGGTTCACCAAGTGTCCCAAACTACCTGTTCCACCAAGGTACGTAGCAGCTTTGCACCCCAAACTCCAAACACATGCGCTCCATCAGTGACCTCTGACCTCTGTCTCCCATCCTCAGTAAACCGCTGCCAGTGTTTAACCGCTGCACCCCGGTGGATATTTCCTGCTACGCACGGTTTGCAGAGGCTGTGGTGACGTTTGTGGGCGATAACAGCGTTCTGCACCGACTGATCGCCGGCGTCGCTGCCAGTAAAGAGATCATCATCGGACTGTGTGTCCTCGCACTGTGTGAGAACAAGCTTCAACTTCCAGGACTGAAAAATGATGCTCATATGGAAGTGCCAAAAACGGCACTTACTCTAATGGCCACTAGAGGCTCTAATAGCACTTCCTATTAGCTGAGTGTCTTCTGTCTCTCTCTTTCAGTCCTCTCCATGATCCTCATGGTGATCATCCGTTACATCTCTGCCGTCCTCGTCTGGATCCTCACATCACTGGTTGTCCTTGGATCTCTTGGTGAGATCACTTCCTGTCTATTTGTTGCATTAAAACACACAAAGAGCTGAAATGTGTCTGAAATCAGGGTTGCGCTGTTTGTGTGTCAGCTGGGACTAGCGTGCTCTGGTGGCTCTACATTGACTACCGGCTATACGGGAACGACACTTCCTCTAAAGTGCTGAAGGAGGCGAAGGAGGAGGTGGAAGTGACCAGAGACAATGGACAGGCTCTGCTCGTCTATGCGGTCGCCGCCACCGTCTTCACTGTACGTATCAGTCGTTAAAGTGTGGAGGACATGTGACCTTTAGAGCTGAGACTGAGCGTGTGCTTTGTGTTCAGATCATCCTGCTGCTGCTGATGCTCTTCATGAGGAAACGAGTGGCTCTGACCATCGCTCTCTTCCACGTAGCAGGGAAAGTTTTCATCCACCTGCCCCTCCTCACCCTGCAGCCCTTCGTCACCTTCTTCGCCCTCCTGCTCTTCTGGATCTACTGGATTCTGGTCCTCCTCTTCCTGGGAACCACCGGTCAGTTATGGCCATCAAATACAAACGCTGACATTATGAACACAGACGAGCTCTGAAACCCGAGGCAAAGTGATGCTCGCACCCCTGCAGTACACCCACATCTTTAATGTAACCAAGTGGAGTGTTTTGCCTTCATGGAGCCTTTTCTTTTGAACATTTAGTATATCTGACTTCCTGCCTCTGTGTACAGCAGCTTAATGCAGAAAACTGCTGGGTGGCTTCATTTATTAGTAGTTTATTAGTAGAGTAATATCTTGGATAAATCTGCAATAATCAGAAACTTTAGGGGGCGCCACAGCAGATCATCTGCCTCCATCTCAGCCCAGCCCTCTGCATGTCCTCCTTCACTACATCCAGGAACCTCTTCTGCGGTCTTCCTCCTTTCCTCTTACCTGCTGCTCCATCTTCATCATCCACTGTCCAGTATAGCCACTCTCCCTCCTCCTCCTCCAAACCATCTCAGGGTTGCTTCTCTAACTTTGTCTAAAACTGCTCAGTCTGATCTTTGCATGCTCACCTTTCCACCTGTCTCTCTCATTGACTCACATTCTGTCCTGTTTCTACGGACTTTCATTGCTTCTCTCTCCAGAATGGGTTAGGTTAGCCCTAGCCCTAAGCTCATACCTCCCCCTGCTCCCTGCCCTCACTACAGATCACCATGTCGTCTGCAAACATCATTTTCCATGTAGTCATCATAGAGATCAATTAGAAACTAAAGAAATATAGCTGAGTAAATGTTGTGCCCTGCTTTAGCTGTGAGTAATTCTGGTATTAATTATCCTAAAATTATCCTAAAAACCAGTTTTTATGAATCCTAATACTACAAAGTGCTTCTGTGGATTTGCATTGAGCATTGAATGTTTCAGTTATTAAATCGTTCTTTTTCTCTGCTCCGTGTGGCCGTGCAGGTAACCCAGTTCAGAACGAGGAGACGGGGCTGACGGAGTTCAGGCTGACGGGTCCTCTTCAGTACCTGACCTGGTACCACGCTGTGGGCCTGGTCTGGATCAGCGAGTTCATCCTGGCCTGTCAGCAGATGACCGTGGCCGGTGCTGTGGTCACATACTACTTCACCAGGTTGGTCCAAAATCCAAGAAAGCCCTACAGCTTTCCTCCTCCTGTCCCAGAGACTGTAATGGATGTAGTGGGACGTCTCCTAAAATCAGCTAAAATCTCACGTTTGAAGGAAATGAACAGATGTATATCCAGTCAGGTCTGTAAGTATTTGGACAGCGACTCCATCGTGACTGTGAGCTCTTTGTCTCCATCATTCTGGTCCAAGCATGTTGTGAACTCTCTGCATTTACATTCATGAAGGTGTCCCTCCATCGTACACCTCAATCGTGGTCCTTCTACCTTCTCCAGAGCGTTCTAGTACTTTTTAATCAAATGCACTGTGGTGGTGTGGAGAGGCAAAGATTTTAAAAATTATGGGCCTCACTATATAACCACTAGTCCAGAGCGTCATAACCACATTCAGCCTGCATTTAAAGAAGGTTACTGATTTAACAAGCAGTCAGAGACGAGCATGTTTCTTTGGTTTTTTAAGGTTTTGAAAATCACCCGGTCTGCTGGAACAATACAATACTGCACCTGTCTAGCCTGACTTTGGGTTTCACAGTGGGACCTCCCTCTGCATTCCCCTCTCGCTTCAGGAAACATAACAGTCTCCTGACGGGCCAGACTCTTAACCAGCACTTTGTGTTTCAGGGACAAGAACCGACTCCCGGTGACTCCAATCCTGTCCTCGGTCCTGAGGCTGGTGCGGTACCACCTGGGCACAGTCGCTAAAGGGTCCTTCATCATCACACTGGTCAAGATCCCCCGACTCATCCTCATGTACATCCACAACCAGCTCAAAGGAAAGGTACAACAGACTGCTAACATGCTTAAAAACCACAGTCCATCTTGAGCGCGTACCACATACACTTAACTGTATGCCCTCTAAAACTTTCTGTTCAAACTTTTGTTTCTCGTTATCTTTACTGAACCATCAGTAACAGCAACCATCCAGCAACAACATTAAAGGAAACTCGGGTCTTATTTTCAGTCTTTGAAGTTATTTATCAGGTTGAAAATGACTGGAATTGGTCTAATATTGTAATTTCCCTTGCGTTATCAATAAAGTACCTATCTATCTATCTATAACTGCAAATCAGCCCATCGGGGGACTGGAAGGTCAAAGTGTTCGTTCTCCTGAGGGTCCATAGTTGTTATCCATTCTGTACTAATTGAAAATTGTTTGCTGTGACTCATTTGCTTCAAAAATTATAGTTGAGGGTAAAAAAACATGATCCAAAAGCTGAAACTGGCAAATGATGAAAAAAGAAAAGCCGAACAGGGAGGCGGGACGCTGGGGGTGTGAGAGAGTTTTTGTCACTGCTAAGAGCACACTTGTGTTACGTTGCTAAGATCAGTGATTTGTATCAATTCTAAAAAAAAGATGGGAAAAAATGAGTGGATGAACTTTAAAGGCACGCCAACAGTCATCGGGCCGAACCGGATCCGTCTTTATGCTGATGATGTTCTGCTGTTCATACAGAACTCCCCTCGTCGCTGCAGCAGCATTTCCATCGCATTAAAAAGATGCTCATCATTCTTTTACAATGATTACACATACAGTGTGTTGTGTGTGACGTGCACATACAAGTACATGTCATGTATAACCTGATATCCTCTGTTGTTTCTCAGGAGAATGCGTGCGCTCGCTGTATGCTGAAAACTTGTATCTGTTGTCTGTGGTGTTTGGAGAAGTGCCTCAACTATCTCAATCAGGTAACACTCGGCCCGCTTCTCCTCGGTTCTTGTTTTTGAGATGATGGTCTCACCCACGTCTGGTTGTATTTCCTAGAACGCATATGCAGCCACAGCCATCAACAGCACCAGTTTCTGCACGTCTGCACGCGACGCCTTCGTGATCCTGGTGGAAAACGCTCTGCGGGTCGCCACAATCAACGCCATCGGAGACTTCGTGCTCTTCTTGGGGAAGGTGAGGTTGCAGCCTGTTTTCTTCCTGCCAGGGCCGTGACCTTTGGATATATATACTTTACTCATACACCAGTGGAGTTGGTGAAAGGAGCTAGTTAGAGCTTGGCTCCACAAACAATGCTCCTGTGGTCATCTTCTTCCTCCATTTCATTCAGGTTATCTGTAATATAAAGTGGCCGGGAAAGCCTTCCTCTGGGCTGTTGTCCCTGCTGAGCTGGTAGATCGTATGCTAGGTTAGAACCCCCCCCCAGCAGAGCTGATACTGATGCTGAATGATGTTGGCATGGGCTCAGGGTGTAAAATCAAAGAACGTGGAGCTTTTCAGCCTTTGCTTCCTTTTTTTTTTATAGTGAAGTCTTAAAAATGAGGAAGCAAATAGTACTACAAGTACTACAAGTACTACAGATGCCGTTTCCTCCTCTTTGTCACACAGCTTGTGTGCTGATGCTCGTTTTTCCACAACACAATAAACACATGCAGACATTTTCCTTTAGCTGTATTTCAACATTGATGGTACAGTCAGTACCCCCCCCCCCCCCCCCCCCCCCCCCCCCCCCCCCCCCACCCCACGCCCACC
>VUQK01044293.1:19732-55671 GCA_015106715.1 Bujurquina vittata
AGCTCAGATGCAGTGAGAGTTTGAAAGGCTTTAAGCACGTCAGACACCTACGCAGCAGACACCAACCTAGTCGTGGGGCTATAAACAAGTCAAATAAATTCTACTCATATTATTATTATGGAAATTCAAATGCATAAGTAGGAACGCGATGAAAGGAGTGACTTCAAAGGTCACAGCTGGTAAAGTTTTGTAAAAAGGAAATAGATTATATGTCTAACTTGAAATTAAACATTCCATTTATCTCAGTCTATGTTCAACAAATTACCGTGATGTGTTTCAGCCGAATGTGGAGAAAGTCAAATCAAACTGTGTAATATGCAGCATGGACAGATATGAAGTGAAAAAGATGAGAATGAGTGCGATCAACGCCAGTCAAGAACTTTGGTGCACATACAGTTCATGTATAACAACTGCAGATGTAGGTTTGTAGACAGGAGGCGCAATTAGCATCATTAATTAAGTCTGTGGCATTTGGGGAAAATTGCAGTAGTGTGCAAAAGTCTCGACTCGCCTCTCATTACTTTATATTTTGCTAGGAAAATGGATTTTGCACTGGGAAATGCACTGATGGAAATACAATATAGGCAAGAACAGATGTTAACAAGCTTAAAAGTCTTCAGCACAGCCTGAAGTGTCTGAGGCGGCTTTCTTGTGATTTTTTATTCAGCAGTCTTCAAGAATAGCTGTCCGAGCTTGCTTTGTTTGCGGCGGTCCGGGCTCTGGTGGTCACTGTATGCTTTTCTATCCAGGTGTGCTTTCACTGCATTGGCAGTTTGTTCTGGATTATTGTCAGGTTGAAAAAGGAAGTTGCCGCCAGTCATATGGTTCCAGGTGGTATTTTATGATGGATCAAAATCTGACAGTACTTTTGTGCATTTGTAATTACAACAATTTTGACAGGTTCAACAACAGCACTGGCAAAAATGGAGCGCCAAACCATGACAGAGTCTCCGCCACGTTGTTCCTCTCTCCTGACCGCCCCCTGAAAATACCCCACCCCCAATTAAAGCCATTTGAGGCTTCAGTAAAGAGTGCAAGGATCAACTGAAGGTCCAAATGCACCTCTCAGGTCTGGTGTTGGGTCTTATTTACTGTTTCTTAAGGATCCTGTTCATTAGTTGCAGCTAGCTATTTTTTTTGCCCGACATTTCTTCATTTCCAGTTTCTTCAGACGTTTTTAAGGACACAATATACATATATTATACAGTCAACTAAAGACATGGAAACAAATTATGCACTTCTCCAGCAGGCTGCTTGTAACAAACTGCCTAAAGTCACAATTTCAAATTGGCTCTTTGCTACATTTTCTGATATGTGTAGACACAGCGCTGAGCTACATGAGCTACAATATAAAGAGATGAGAGGTGACTCAAGACTTTTGCACAGCACTGTACATTCTTTTCCAGCAAATATCTGACTCATTAACTTATTTCCAAACAATTCCTGGATAAGATAATCTCCAGGGATTATTACCATGAGGGCATATGGATTACTTGACTTTACCTACCATTACAGTGTTTATGCTCAGCATCTTTTAGCTTTTATTTTGTCCTGCTAGCAAAGACAACAAGAGAGATGTAGCAGTTAATGAGCCCATTGATCACACAAGTCTTGCCGCTATAAATATTGATAATGACTTCATTTGGTTTAATGCTAATCCAATGGTTGCAGGTCAGTATGGGCATCCTTGTAGATTGTTGTTTACACTGGCTGCTGCGGCTGATTTCGCTCAGCAAAGATGTTTCTGCAAATGCCTCTCTGTATAATTTGGTACCGATTTTCAGCGCTTTCACCATTACATTTCTAATGGAACCTGGTATAATGGTTCCAGCACCAAAAAGCACAATTAAACTGATTTTATATCATGAAAAAAGGCATCTTGGTTGCACATTCTGTACAAATTTAGCCGTCTCCTAAAAAAGTAATCAGTCACGTATTGGTTGAACTTATAACCACTGCCATTATTAGTTAAATGGACAGTTAAATTGACATTAAGTACATTTTACTCACGCTTACATGCTTGAGAGCTTCAATTTATGGCAGGAAGCTAGTGTTACAAATGGGATAGGGGTGGGATAGTTGTAGATGATGGAAAGAGTAGTTTTGGCGCCTATTGTGGGGGGTAATAGTCATAATATCCCTCACCAAAGCTTTTTTTGGCAATTATTTTCTTCTGTGAAGCTCAGAAGTCCAGCAGCTAGTTATTTGTTAGCAATGCAGTTAATCAAACGTGTGGGTGGTGGTATATACAGTACTTATACATATTGGTACACGGTTTCCATGGTCACAACATATGTTTTTGTTTCTGATTCACCTAAAAGTCTTTTCCTTCTTCTGCAGTAAACAGTTACCGTGCAGCTTGTGTTCTTCCTGTTTTCCTACCAATGCTCTAGAGACTGCTGATTTTGGAGTTGGAGGGCTTCATTGCAATTCACATCAAGAAGAACCTTTCTCCCCGTGAATTACCTTGATCTGTTTGCCCTGGGAATAACGATGAAAGACAAAGCCGTGAAATACACTGGGGGCACACCGAGAATAAATGGTCCTCTGAAATGTCAAAATCTGTTGGGGGAAGCAGTGTTACCCCTGTGGTTGTAAAGATGATGCTCCCGAAAGAGAACTTTACGTGTTCCTGAAGCAGGGGAAAGAAAGTTTTCACTGTGGAGAATTGCATGTATTAAGGACGATTCTGATCCCTCTGTATTTAAAAGTAACTGTGGATGGGTACTTACCTACTGGTGACATCTCAGGAACACTGGCTGTGTATGGTCCCTCCAGGAACTTTGGCTCATTGTCGTTGATATCTTGGACCTTGATTACAAATTCTGATTCAGGTTCTAGGGGCCTATTGGTGTTGATGTCCACAGCCTGGGCGCGCAGGGTGTAGTAAGGCTTTTCCTCCCTATCAAGACTCCTTAAGGCATGGATGTCCCCCGTTGTTTGGTCAATTGTGAAAATGGAGCCAGCCCCGTCTCCCGAGAGAGTGTACTTCACCGCACTGTCCCCCTTATCGAGGTCAGTGTGTAGCTGCAAGACAAAATGGGGGGGGGTAGACAGGTTGAGTGCAAACATTGGCACGGATAATGATTCATTGAAAGCGCCGGGGAAGGGCTGTCAAGGAAGACTATTTCACAAAGACAGCCAAGGAAACTGACTGCGCATCAAAGAGCAAATTCATTTCTCTGCAAAGATCTGCAAAACACTAAGTCATGAGAAAAATAAAATGATGGCGCTTTCAGAACATTTCACAGATTAATGAGGCTAAATCTCTCATAAATAATGTATTATTTCAGTGCAATTACGCTGCAGTGATAACTCTTCAACATTGTGGATCAATTGCTGTTCATGCATGACGCAAAAATCTTCTCACACAACACAGGAGATTATTATTTTTTTATTGTCTCCAAGTGGCAAAGTTCAAACCCTAAATCCTTGAAGTAAATACTTGTTTTCAACCTTCACCTTAAAGCCTTATAACCAGAGGACTCAGCACAATTGCACAATATTACAACTCCAGCAAGAGAACCTCTTTGTATACAGATCCACAAGTGTGGCAGCTCTCTTTGTGCAAACAAATTCTGGGCCCGTGTCTGAACAGTTATGTTTTTCTCACTGCAGCGCTCGCTCATACAATTCAAAGCCTTTTGAATAGTTAAGGGCTGCAATGCAATGTGATCATCACCATATACAATTATGGATTTTTTTTGCCTCCTAGTCAAAGGTACGAGGATTTCATACCCAGCTAACTACTTGTTGCTTGGGGCAAAAACGATAAATTTTTTACTCTTTCAAAAAAAATTCTCTAATTTGGAGATGACTGAATTGAGACGGTTTCTTTTCTGGCAGCAATCGCCCTCTTACACGGATACTACATAAATGAATGGATCCACACTTGAATTGTCCTCTTTGTCCAGCCTGTCAATATTAAGCTTTTTGCACATAGATAATTTCCCAGTGAACCCCTATGGCGGTGCCAGGCATGGAAACAAGAGTAAACACGGGATGAGGCCATAAATTCTTTGTAGGTTGTGGTTCAAAACAACCCAGGATACACACCCACATGCACAAACACACTCGTAATTTGCGATTCAGTGCAAATTCCCGAGCTCACACAAGCATAGCCTGGCATTACAATGTTAGCACTCGTGGTGCATTATTTATTTCTGCTGAAATGAATGAGATTTATATTTAGCATGTGACCCCTGCTGTATGGCAACAAAACCACATAATATTGTCGGCACTGAGCAGAAAAAGTAGAATATTATTATTGTCTATATACACAAAATAAAAAGTATGACCTTCCTTCACAAACTAGATAAAAATAGGGAAGATATTTATCCTTACTTAGTGATATAAGGCTATTTAATTGTCCAATTTAAGCAGATTTAATGAGTTGTGATCCATAATTTTAACCCATGATTAATAACAGGCATACATGATGTCACTCTCTTGCAGAGGCACTGTTGTTCTTCTAAACTAGTGGATCAAGCCTCTGAGACATGGAAAAAAATCCAATGTCTCATTGAAAGAAATGGATACCATAACTTCCCTTCCATAAAGCGTCAAATCTAAATAAAAGAAAATGTTGCAAGCGCTGACTATGAAACATCAGTGTCGGTATTTGCAAGAGAAAACCTTTCCAATCATGCTTGAGTGCTCGCGCAGTTTCATTTATCCCGGAGGGTCTCTTAATTTTAATGATAATTAATTGTGATTTTTCATGTGTCTCAAATTAATATCGTAAAAGACTTTGGGGTATTTCTTCTTTTATTGCTATCCGCCTACAGGGCAGCACTGCAACTGTACGGAAAATCTTACTTTCAAAACTTCAGCAAATGCATCTTAATTTCACGCTCAACCTGATGCGAAAGGCGTGGGGTTACAGGCGGGAACTTGTAGGGAAGGAACCTCGTTTTGGGAAATGTAAGGTTTCCCCTAATAATTTTCCAAGGAAGACAATCATTTGATTAGATACATTTTATCTATCTACGTTTACCACAAGAAAAATAACTACGCCGAAAATAGTTCCAACAGCTTTAGTGGTGAATTTTGAGACTGTGAAGTTTGCCTTTATGCAGGTTAAATTAAAATGTGCCAAAAAAAAGCAAACAAGCTGTCACAATGCTGCTAAGTAGAGCAAGATAAGCTCATTTTGGATAAAGAAAAGAAATTAAGTTAGCTGCAGAACGTATAAATGAGTGGAAGGCAAACTTCAGTGGCGCATCTCCACGTATTCCTCATGGCAAAATGGGAAGCACATTCCAGAGGACTGTAGAGAGATGCCCAAGGAGTCGTGGATTGGATGAAAAGACCATCTTAAAGCAAGGCTGTGCCTACAAAAGGACCTGATTGTGTTACTTTATTTGTCATTTTCTCCATTGCTGGGTAAGAGGTGCCACTGTGCCATTTGTCAGGCCGAGGCTGGCTGCTGTTTTGCGTGTGTGTGTGTGTGTGTGTGAGAGTGTGAGTGTGAGTGTGTGTGTGAGTGCCAGAGCTGGGTGATTGATAATACAGAACAGTGTACTGACTGCCCGTGCATGCCAATAATATGGCCCAGATCAAGTAATTATTTCATCAAGTCCAAATTTTTATTTCAGTTTTTTTGCACCCAACTTTAAACATATTTAATATTGGGCACATATTAAGAATATGTTAATACTATTTATCTGTAATAATTTGTTCTCTTTGGCTCTTTGCTGTGCTGAAGGCCGCCCGGCTGATGTCCTGCTCGTCGCCTCTGTCCTTTTGTTTGGTGTGCACTTGAATACTGTTTGCTTCCCGCAAGCATCCACGCAGGCTCGAGCAGCATGCGTGTCAGCGTTTTGGCCCATCTGTTCAGCAGCGTTGGATGTCTGATTGGCGTTTGTTTATTGCCGCATGTCATCAGAGAAGTTGGAGAGGTAGTTTGAGCTGTTATGATTCTGCTTTTTTTTTCTTAAATCACTGTGAGTCATAGCATGTCTCAAAACTGTGTGACTCAGTAATTATAAAGCAAGAAAACACGGCAGGGATTTGGTTTCAGTGGGTGTGAAAAGTTGCCTATAAATGTCTTTTGTAATTGTGTTCCGATTATTAATTTGTAAAATGTAGAATCCGAGTGGGAAGCCGATTCTGTGATAGCTTTGCTTGTGACTGGCTTTATCGGCTGCAAACTTCTAATATGTTTCTATCATTAATGCATATTTTGATTGTCTCATCTCGGCCGCTGTACTCGCTTCATCATTTAGCCGACCTGCCGCGGCGCTGCTGGCTGTGGTTCCTTGCTTTGTGTCTCTGGTTCAAATCAACCGAGCAGAGAGTCCCCCCTCTAATTAAACCGTCTTCATCAGAAAACCTGGGCAGTACTTTTTGAGCTGTAATGATTATAGCTATTTATCTTTTTTTTTTTTTTTGATGCTATGTGTAACAGAATACAATGTCTGCAAGTTAAACTATAGAGCAGTACTTACTGGAACAGGACCACAAGGATTAAAGCCTTGAAACCCTTCAAAAGAACAGAATCCAGCCACCTTAGGGTATGTGTTGTTTTTATGCATGTATATATATAATATATATATATGTATATATAATATAAACATGCTCTTTAGTGGAGAATTGCATTTTCTCCAGTCAAATGAAAGGCGGCTATTCCTCTTGGTTCTTCTGACTGACAACAGTGTGGCTTATAAGTGTTGTTGCCCTCAGGTGCTCCCCAGAAATCTGTGCTTCCAAGTTTGCCGGGTCTTTAATAATACACCGTGTAGCAGCAGCTGGTGTTTTAGTCGGACAGTAACAGAGCACGAAGAGGAAGACTGACGCTTTTGTGCAACTTCATTTAGCCTTCACTAGTTTGTAATCTCATAAACCTTCATAATTCATTCACATAATCTATGAAATCCATTGTAATGCAGGTGATTTCCACCTGTTGGAAGATGCAACTCAGCCAGGGCTTGAACTGCATATTCCAGAATCGGGGTGGTCGGGGACTCTTCACTTAGATGCTTTCCACAGGAGGGTCTTTTTTTCACACTGTGAGTAAAATGATGCTGGTATTTTTTTTTTGGCCGCGACACATTCTGTAACTTCTGCATCGCCACATCAGCCCTGATTACATATTCCATATCAAACAATTCATTTCACCATCATAGATAGATTCAGAGGCAGATCCTCTGAAACTTGTCATTAAGGGTGGTGCTTCACAGTTTGCACCACAAGTGTTACCAGCGTGTACCATGGTCCTGGGCTTCGCCCAGTGTTTTGTGTTTTGGTTCTTAAGTTCTGTTATCATTGATATTCACGATGGGTTTGGAGCCTCGGTTCATTAAATGTTTTGAGTCCTGTTCTTAGTTATAGTTATTGTTTTTAATTTTTAATTTAAACCTTTATTTAACCAGGCAAACAGATTGAGAACAATTTCTTATTTACAACTGTGGCCTGGCAAAAGGCAAAGCCTTTTGAGGGGGAGGGAACAGAGAGACTCAAACAAGAATTACAAAACAGCACAGAAAAATAATCCTAACACCACAGTAACGACCACGAGACTTGGTCCTCAGAGTCTTTAACAATAAATATTGTGAAGAAAGAGTATTGTATCTTGTAACTGAACCCAGTTGAAGTAACTGACATAGGTGAATGACCTAAAAGGGTCTCATAAATGAGAGTAAACCAGTGAATATTACAGCGAGTATGTAAAGAGGGCCATTTAACCTGAGAATAAAGATGACAGTGACGTGTTGAGAAAGAAGCATTTGTGACAAAGCGAACAGCAGAATGATAAACTGTATCCAGCTTATGAAGAGCACCTTTACATGCATGTCTGCATGCTACAACACCATAATCAAACAACGGGAGGGTAGTTTTTTCAACAATGGTTCGAGAGGAGCAATTTCTGTACACCAAGTTTCTATGATGTAAAGAACACAAAGTAGGATCAATCCATACTCCTAAGTATTTATAAACTGTAACCTGTTCTACAGTATCACCCGCTATGTGATAATATCTGTTGAGGGTGAGCAGACCCCATTCCCATGACCAAACCGCATCACTTTGGTTTAAAAACAACTTCAGCTCAGTTAAAGGCCAGCTGTATTTCATGGAAGGCATGAGTGCTTGACTTTACAGCCTCATCAGCAGTGGGACCGGCTGCACATAAAATGGTATCATCCGCATACACATGGATTGAAGCCCCAGTGACAGATTGTGGAATATCATTAATACATTTTGAAAAAACTGAGCCCTGAGGCACACCAGCAAGAACAGGAAGTGACTGCAACACACGAGAATCAACCTTTACTTGCTGTGACCTGTTAATTAGAAAACCATTTCAGTGACTGACCTGAAATTGTTAGCATTCCTGTTTCCTTTGCTCGTGCTTCCCGGCGTCCGTGTGTTCTGTTCCTTCCCCTTTTAGTTTTTATTTTCCTAGGCCTCCTGTTCCCTGTGTGTCGTGTTGAGTTTCGCTTCCCGTGTTTCATTAGTGTGATTCTGTCCACCGGCTCTTTCCAGCTGTCTCCTGTTGTCCCTCGTCATTTCCTGTATATATTGTCTGCATTTCCTTTTGTTCTCCGTCATGTGTTGCTGTGTGGTTCCTCCTCGTAGTTAATGTTCTCGCAGTGTGTTTTGTTCCGAGTCTGCTCCCTGTTTATTTAATGTGTCCCAGCAATAAAGCTGCGTTTTGTGTTCAAGTCCCTGTCTCTGAAGTTTGTGTATTGGGGTCCTGTTCTGCCTGCCACACAGTGTTTTGTAACAGTCTGAAGAACCTGAGGAGTAATATATTTAACCTTTGCTTCACTGAGGCCGCCGATTTGTTCATTTTTTTTTGTTCACAATCTGTTTTTCTAAGTGGTTTCTTCATCAGTTGATGTAGATTTACGTCTTAGCTGGCGGCGCATGTTTGAATGCCTTCAATTTCACGTGCTTATGCTAGTGAGACTCTGAAATAGGACGGACGGTCGCTTTACACTGCTGCAAATGTTGGACTGAGCATTATAAGAATCGAGGGCATTTTTTTGTGATCATTTCCTGCTTTTTAAGTAATGAATTGTTATTATTTGATGCAAAAAGGGCACTCTATTTCCATGTGACACACCTGTGCCATCACATTGTTGATATCATTTAGTTGTAAAAAGGTCTCGTGCTGGTCAAACACACACAGGGGTGCACACAGCACGAACTCCTGTGTTCAATCTTATGCTCTGCATTGCAGGTTATTTGCAGCAAACAATGTAAATATGATAATGTCCTTTTAAAAGGATTTTCTATTGCATATGATTGGTAATAGTGATTGTAATATATAACTCTCACTCTCACTGAGCAAAATAAGGAGCACTTTACACTGAAGCCTGTACTCCGTGCTGCTGAGTCAACATCTTCTTCGCAGCACTATCTCTTGCGGAGCACAATTTCACTTTGCTTAAGGCTCTTTAGGTGTTTGCAAAAGCTTCCATGTACTACACTCTGTGATGTGATGGTGTTTAATTAATATACCGATTACTCAATAGGCTGTGCCATCATCAGTCAACACAGTACTGCTCTCCACTGTGGGTATATTCATATATTTATGTGCTACTGAGTAAATAATCACTTCATATTTAGGATTAAATGGTGAGTTCACATTTAATTGTCATTTAACTGAGAAAAAGAGAGAGGAAAAACAAAAAGCAAGCCTCTTCTGGGTATTGGCATAAAAAGAATATTTTTCATGTTTGCAGTTTATTCAATACAAGTACCCAGGAGAGGAACCTGCAGATTGATTCAGAGCTGCACAATTGGAGATGAAAAAGAAATGCAAATGAAAAATGAACAGGCACATTGCCTCATTAATTATAAGTGAAACTTGACTGGTATTAATTAAAAATTCCATTGCACTAACAATGCTAATCAATTATGTAAAAACAAATAAATCTATTAATAAGGAGGCAGACAAATGCTTTGTTTAATCTATAAAACACCCACAAGACAAGAGGCAGGATCATATTCTTAACCTTCTTAACAATATGGCAAATTTTATTTATTTTTAAACTAAAGACAGGGAAACTCCTTCCATTGTTGTAATACTGTTTCTAATTTCTACCACGTGAACAAAACCGTTCCAGCACTCAGTAATGACATGATTTGAATTCTGCACACATTAAGTGAATCAGCATGAGCAGAGTGAGTGAACGAGCGCTGGCGTGGTGATATCCTTCCCCTCCATTTTTCTCGTTAAGCACAATTAGTTAAATTCTCTGCTCAGGATATCAGGTGACACGGCAGCTATAAAAAGAAACCGCTCGTGAGCAGAGCTGGAATGAGACTCGTGTTGCCATCCAAGCTCACGCTGTCGCTGCACCTACGTTTCATTTGTTTACATACATTTTTTTTAAATTCAGTGTTGCCAGTTTGTCAAACACGTGTTTCAGTGTTTCAGTTCGGGTTTCCTTGGGTTTACTTTTTAAGGAAATATGAGGTTTAAGGTTAAGCTTTTCATTTCCAGAGTGTTGAGGAGATGATGGATAGCCAGTGCATCAGTGATGTGAAAACAAATATGGCCAAGGCAACTATTCCTCTATTAATCATCAGTGCAAAATACTAACATTGACTGAGCCTATTCACCTCCTAGCAGAAATGATGGGAAATGGTAGCTCATCTCACTGGCTGTGAAATAGTCACATATTTGGATTTTGCTTTACAGGAAATGTTTTGACTGTGCAAGAGGTCGGTGTTCCCTGCTCCTTTTAGGATTTGCAGCATTGCATGGTTCCTCATTGGCAATGCAGTAAAACCCCGCATATTGATTAATTTGAGTGATTTCAGAGAACGGAACCAACCTCTGTAGAAAATGCTGTAATTGGATTTCTGCACCCAGGATTATGTGGAGCTCCTCTAAGGAATGCATATCACAGCCGCAACCCTTTGCTGATAGCGGGCCAACGTTGTTCCTTGAATGGTCCGAAAATCCCGCACCGGCGAGTGCATTTACAAAGCTGTAAACAAGTCTGAA
Source organism: Bujurquina vittata (assembly GCA_015106715.1). Lineage (NCBI taxonomy): Eukaryota > Metazoa > Chordata > Actinopteri > Cichliformes > Cichlidae > Bujurquina > Bujurquina vittata. Next base: position 30,693 of record VUQK01044293.1, read on the forward strand.
AAGAGTTGGAACATGCTTTTTCTTCTTGTCTTTAAATGCAATTAAATGTCACTGGATTATTCACATTTCGTGGTGTACAAGCTAAACATGCCTCCTGACTGGTATCACAAAGCTGTTCTTTGCATATTTATTATACTTTATAAATAAATTGATTCTAATCCATATTTAATGGCGGATTATGCTTTGAGCAAGGCCGGGGCATATACTATATGTCACTTGTCAGACTTCATACTGTGTGCTGTTAATGAGAGTAAATCATCTCACTGCTCTTATGCACTCCTGTCCTACTGCTGACCTGTATTCATTATACGCTCTGAAACCACCGATCAGTCCAGCAACCACTCAGCCACACTGTCCTAGCAGCTCAGCAGTATGATGACAGTATGGCAGTATGTTGGCATGTGGCTATGTTCTCGTCGGCATCAAGTTTGTGTATTGCCAGGCCACATCATGACTGCTGGTTGCATGCCTGCTAAGTTTTTGCAGCTGATGGAAAGAAAACACTGTGCCAGATCCCGCGAGCTTATTATAGCTGATCGATATTGGCCTGCGAGCTATTTCTTTGCTGCTGACAGCTCAGAGCTGCTCGTCTGGGTTGTGCCATACCTTAGTCAGGTAACAGGTATTAAGAGTTACAAAAAAATGCATAAGATAGTCATACAGGAGGCTATACTGGTAGATACGCAATCACAGAAAACATATGTGTGAAGGAGGGCGAGCACGAGAACAAGAGACAATATGAGAGTGACAGATATAGCTGTGGGTGTGCAGGAGACGCAGTCAAGACTGAGACAACTGCTTTTACATTTCTAAATGGGTCACTTGTAAATTGTTTTTGATGTAAACGCTTCCTAGACCAAGAATCTGAGGAATGCAGGCTAAAATTTCCAAAATCTGGTTTTATGTGAAGTGATCTTTTGCAAATAACATCATGCAGTACTCATTTTATTCTTTTCTTTTTGGAAATATCACATTGATATACATGCTTCTATTGTATCTAGAGAACATGGCTAAGGTCTTTTCTCATATCACACTTGATTAAGCAATATATTGATATTGATATGACATGCACAATGCAATTTTCTACCTACAATCACAACAACACTGCCCATCAGTGACAGGGTAAACATCGAAAATGTGCACGATGGTTTAAAGTGATACTGATTAGGGCATTACTGCACCATTTGGATATATGGCCCAAGCAATTCAGGGGAAAAAGCCCATTACCCATGAGGACAAAATATGTGAAATATATATTACTTTGGCAGGACAGATGAATGGCATCATTAGCTTTTATTTCAGCTGTTCTTTTCAGAAATTCCCGCAACATTCATCACCAGCGTACATCACAATTGTAAATGCTCTCAACCTCTTAATATGTCCTAACGAGCTGCTGAATCACCGGAACACTCCATGCATAATCTTCAGGAGAGCAATCCTTTCAAATTATGTTGAATGTGACAGTGACTTAAAAAGGTGACACAATTAGGGGAATTCAGACTTGTGTATTCGCGTCTTATAGGAACGTATTTCGGTCTACACATTAATTGCCAGCATTCAAATATATGGTCATATCGATAAAAGCACGTTTCCTGTTATCAACACTAGATTCAAGTGTAAACTAAAGTGTAATATAATCCAATGTGACTGCAGTATTGTGGTGCATTTGACATGCATTATGAAAGTTGTGCATAAGTCAACAGGATTATTGTTTTGTGCATCGCTTTGACCCTGCAAACTGTAGCCTTACTCAACTCTTGGTCCCTGGGCTGACGTCTGCACAGCTCAGTGCAAACCAATCACATTATAAAGGCTGCGATTTTGGGAGTTGAAGTTAATTAGCTGCTGGCATGAAGTATTTCACAGCAGTGGCTGTCATCATCAAATGATGTAAACAGGTTTGCTGCTTTTATGTGGACGTCTTCAAGTTTTAGCTTTACAGCTTAATTCCACAGCATTTAAACCAAAACTGCATTTAACAATGCGGAACATACTATCACCTGTAAGGCTTGTAAATTTCACACGGTCAGCTGACGGTATCGCTCTCTTTGTTGGGCCTGCTGCATAAGTCTTGTTGAAAAGCTTTTTATGTCCTTCTTATAGGTCCTCATTGAAAGATTAAATTGCAGGCTTCACATCAGTAATAAATCTCAGCCAGGTGTGGGGTGGTACTCGGAGGAATGAGCCATCAATAAAAAGAAGGATGGTCATTCCTTGTCAGGCGGGAAACAAGGGAATAAACAAGTTGTGGGAGAAACCGGGCAGCGCTTTCTAAAAAAAATGGTTATTGACTTACATGTAAATAAGTGACCTTTTGTCTGCAAGTGTGACAAAGGGGGCATTGAAGCATGCCACCTCTGCATGCACTGTATTGAAGTTACACTTTTCCTTCCTTTGTATAGGTCATAAGCCCGGCTCTTTAAATTGATTGGTGTTCTCTTTAACCTTCAGTGCTCCTGCAGTTACGGGTTAAATGATTCCGTCTCAGTGTAGTGACCACAGTGAAGCTGAAGATTTCTTTCTTTTTTGTAAATGAAAGCAAATCCCTGTCTACTTTTTCTTGCCAAGTGCATAATTTGTTGAGTATCCCTTGGGAGTGTCATTGGCAACACATTGCATTGTTGTCATTTTCTCATGACTTGCATAAAGGGAAAACAGTGGAGTGCCTATCATGGTTATTTTATTTTAAGTTCAGGCCAAGGCTGGTTTGCAGTTTCAGTGCAACTGTTTAATTATCTCCTAGAATGAATATGTGGTAGAATCGGAGTAGGAGGGGGGAAAAGCTTGCATGTGACTCTGCCATGAGATCATTTTACAGTACAGCACTGATAAAAAGAGTCGATAAATCTGGAGGCACGCAGTTCAGATGGATTTGATAATATGAAGTTTCTTATCTGGGTCCAGTCAGTTGCAGTTTCTAGTTCCTGCTGGACTGAAACTATATCTGAAATGATGCTAAAACACTAGTCTGGACAAATGTAAACACTAAAGAAAAAAGGTTTGATTTGAGCCATTATAAGCATGAGGAGAATAGCAACAATATCAAGAAATGACCACATTTGTGTCGACATTATAATTTTTATGGTAGAATATTCTCTTGAGCATATCTAGATACAAATATGTTAGCCATATTGCCCAGGTGTACGTATATTGTGATGTGATATGATTGTGAGGATTTATACTGTGTTGTGTACACAAAGTTGGAGCATCCAGTTAGGAAGTCCCCGGAATCTGGTTGGCAAGAGATATGTTGGGGTTTTGATTACATTGCCACTCTTGAGTATTAAGTGACCATTGTCATTCAGCAGACAAGTGCTTTTTAAGTGCATTCTGAATTGCTATATTATTGTAATTCTTGGGGAATTGTGTCCAACAGCAATCTATAGCCATTATGTTTAAATGGAGGGTGGCATGTCAAAAAAAAATCTGGAAAATAGCTACTCATCTCATTGGAGAGTTTAATCGAGAGTGAGAGGAAGCAGCTTGACTTCATATGCAGCCACACCGTTAATAGTATTTTTTTTTCGTCAGATAATCATTACTTGGCGCACGAAAGGCCTCAGCATTATCTTATTGAGACTGCAGAGGGTTGTTACATTAACCCTCCCAGGCCCTCTGGGCTTTGTTGCTAAACTGCAATAATGATGTTGTCAACATGAGGTTCTTAAAAGTTTCTTCACGTAGAGTCTTGATTTAAGTGCAGGGTTGGCTGGTGTTTGGATGTTATTGATATGCATATTGAAAGTGGTGCAGTTTTATTGTATTAAAAGTATTCTTAAAGAAATTTGATCTTAATGTTGTAGATTTCAAATTTGTAACTTATCCAGTGCACATGCATTGTTGCATATGATGCTGATGGTGGCTTCCTATTAGTTCTGGTTGAGTAATAAGGAGAGAGAACAGAACGAGAAGTTTATGTTCTTTTTTATTTAGTGCACGCAAAATCTATTGATTTCCTATTTGTTACATAGATTGTTACATAGTTAAATTCACCTATGTAATGTGTTAACAGCACTGAACTGATACTGTATTTACATGAGTTGCAAAACATCACACATTTGCAATGTGAGCCAAATATTTCAGAGCAGATGTATCAGGCTGACAGCAAGAAGATGATGTGAGCACCACAGCTGCTGCTGGAACTTTCCCTCCATGTTAGTGACAAGCACGGCTGCACCAATTCATCGAGTAACTCAGATAATTAGATTATTTTAAAAAATCCTCTATGCAGTTTTATTTATTTATTTATTTATTTTTGCTTTGATGCTTTGTTTAATCTAGAAACCTGTAGTGCTCAGATGTCACTGTGTAACTAGTTTAATGTGGAGTCTGTCGGCGTACAGCAAAGAGGCGGAGCCGTTACTGAGACGGTGAGCTCAGGTGGAGGTGGAATGTTTTTCTAGCGTGCAAAATAGGAGCGCTTCTTACTGTAATCACCATAAAAACCTTCACTGGGAAAACGCTGGTGAGAGTCTGTAATCAAACCACCTGTTCAACAAGCTCCAGCGTGAAGAAAAGAGATCTTTGCAGCTGCTCCCAACCACTGCTGCTGGTTTTACACAGCAAATAAATCTACAGTGAAGCTGCAGAAGTTAAATATCTGTATTGCTTGTATTGCAGTGTTATGTTTATTTTGTTTACAGTTGTGTTCTGTTGTTTTCTTAATTGTGTTAGGATTTGTTTAGTCTAATGTCTTGACCTTACTAAATGTGTACTTGAGTTGTATTTATAGTCTTGTATTTTATTGCTTTATTTAACATCATGGCCAGGGGACTACAGATGAAAAATAGCCTTTGGGCTAATTCTGGCTATTTTAACTCATGTCATATCATGTGTTTTATTAAATTGCACAGTCCCCTTTAAATAAATAAATCAAATCAAAAAATCAAGTCAAAACTAAAAGGGTATGTTTGCAGATGAATTCTTAACTTAGTCTGGCACAATGTTTAAATTAGGCAGCTTGCAGAAGACTGCCAACAGCCGTCCCACTTTCTATTGCAGTGATACCTGCAGCAAGCAGAAGTGAGTCTAAAGAGGGGCAATGGGGTGTACCAAACCATGTTTATTTCAAGGCTTTAGTAACATTAATTTGCACGTTTAGTTCATATAAAATATAAAATACACAAGTATCAAAACATACACATGAACACACACTCCTACTAATGTTAGATATTTCTCAATTAACTTGTAATTGATAGATTACTCGATTAACACAACTGATGGCTCCAGCCCTGCTGACGAGCTCTACCTGCTGGTGCAATTTTCAGCAACTGTCTCAGCAAACACATTATTGCTGCAATGTTTTACTTTGAAATTCAAGAGAGTGCTGGTGTAATCTCATCAATAAATGATTACACTGGGTAACAATTTAGTGTGGATAAACATTCAAAGAAAGAGTGATGTTGTATATGAAGTGTTCTAAGTGATAAAATAGCTGTTTTTTTTTAACTGTAGAAGAAGACAGTCAAAACTGTTTATTTGTTGTGTTTTTTTATGTTTATTTTTAGCGGCCTCAGAGCTTGTGAGTGTCTCAACGTTGCTGAGAGCAACAGCCTCACAATAAAAGTGAAAAATAAGCGTGAAATGTTGATGTGGTTTAAACCCTTTAAAAATATCCTGCTAGACTTTATTTACACTACAAATCAAATGGGGTATTAACACCTCCGTTCTGCTATTCCAAATGGAAATGTGTCTCTAAGTGCATCTTTAACGGAAGTATGTTAGTAATCGGCTGTGATCGTATGTGGAAAAGTTAAACGAAGAAAAGAAAAGCAGGAAGTCGGAGCATTTGTTAATCCAAGCGTTCAGCGCTAGCAGCAGTGCTAAAGACCTTGCTGAGTCCTGTGACGACCTTACTTACACCTCTGGGAGCAATGAGGCTAATTAAGTAAGGAGTGGAAGGTGTGCCCCCAGTAGTGACTGTAGCATTTCTAACATTCCCCTCACGTTTTAGTGTCTCCTACCTTTACGCTCCCGAGCCTGTAGCTGTCACTGCGGGAATGTATAAAATGGGATCTAAATATTCAGCTGTATGATGCGTATATAAAGGTGTAGTTCGTGACACAGGCAGTTACACAGTGTGTAGTTTTAATTTAAGTGGCGTGCATTAAAGCGTATACGTATAAGCCGGAATGTAGATTAATTTTCTTTGTTTATTTTGCACTCATCTGATAATACCAGAAGAAGTGAAAATGCAGACATGGCAAATCTTTCTGCTCGTGCTGCAGAAGAAGAGAAATGTTGCTTTGCTTGCACTCATTATTCCAAAATAGATCAGGCAGCATTTGATGTTCTTTCGGGGCTTTTTTTTTTCTCGTTGTTGTTGGTTTTTTTCCCCCCTCTTGCCCTTTACCGTCTAGTCTTAGAAATCTACATAAGTCTGCCACCCAAAACTTTGTTGTTTATTTTTAGCATCATATCATTTTTACTCTAAAAGACCTTCTCGACAGTAACACAAGTTAAACCTTATGTAAGCCACTAAGAGAGCCCTGAGGTAAATTCAATTAAATCAAGCAAACTAAAACTGGACCATGAATCATCTTTTTATATGTCCCTTTTATTGGGTAGCAGTACAAAAACGCCAGATTGGGTTTGTTGAATGAGGCAATGGATTTGCCACTGGTGGTGGGGGTGTTGTTTACCATTAGTCAAATATTCATAAAAGCTGGAGAGTCTGAGACACTCAAAATGATCTGCTTACTTCTGTGTGTCAGATGCTCTGAAACATGTTACCACTAACGCCGTGTTCGCGGTAAAACCAGGTAGCACTGCATGGTTATGGTTATGGTGATTGTGTTGCAGGTCGATGCGGGTTTGGTGAAGTCTAAGACTTTGATGTACAGTAACGCAGATTCAAGCACGGCTAAATGCCATCCCGCTGCGTTTTAACGTCTTCCTTCTCCACAAACAGCTGGTGTACTCTGGAAAAAGGCGCTGGTTAATAGGTAAACTTACTGATCCGTCACACGAGTATTTCGTGTGCTCCATCAACTGTGGTTGCCCCCCCCCACACACACACACACACTTGTCTGTCATTCTGCTCAGAACAACTGACTGAATTACGCCCTGTTTGTAATGTGACTCATGTTTTTATTGGCCAGCACTAATTAGTAGTGATTTGGCTGTCAGAATTACAGTTGCCAGTGATGCATTTAATGCTCTTGAAATAGATTTTGATTATTGCTAACAGGGTCACAATTTGTTAGTGTTTGCCATTTGTCTCGCACGCACGTGGATGCAGCCCGTCCTCCTCCTGCTGTCAGGAGTAACCTTTCCTTAGCTTCCTCTGTGTGCTACAGTCACATCGTGACATCCAAAGTTAAGGAGAAAAGATCAATTGTGCGTCTTCATTGCTTTGTAAAGCACAGACCACTAGCTTTAAAAAGAAGGGACCGCAAGCTAAAACCAGGCGCATACATTTACATTTGCTTTGTACAGAGGAGAGCATCACGGATTATTTGAACAATAAGTGTGCATTTCCTGTACACTACTGATGCATACTGCTTTGTATATTACTCGGCTTGCACTCTAAAAGGCACCTACAGCCGCCACCCTATACTTTATCTCTTGGGTTCTGTTGTCTGTCTTTAGAGGCTGTTGTGAGATAATTACTACTTCAGTAGGTCCAGAAGGGTACTTCTGCCACAGAGGATAAAGCAAAAGTGTCTCGAGCCACTATAGATCCAGCTGACTGCAGGTCACTGGATGGAAATCACGAGTACACTCTATACTGAAAACATTAGCACATTAGGTATTGATGTAATATAGAACAAGCATTCATTGTGAATTTATGGTCAATTATAGTCCATTAATGTGCCCTGTAAACAAAGCTGCTTCCTAAGGCCTCTGTTGTGGTCCTTGAACTCTTTCACCTGCACCTTTATCTTTCAGCATCCTCTCTCTTTGAACATTTGTCGTGTTACAGTTCCATATGATATCACAGATGTGAGTGTAAATCCACACCACTCCAGGATTTCCCGTGTCACTTAACGGTGTACAATAAAAAAAAAAAAGATTCAAAGCGAAATCCTCTCCCTAAAGATTTTCCCGACGAAGGTCCGAGGATCTCCGAATGCTTTTCATATGTTGAAGAATCAGTCAATTATTTTGAAGCAGCACAGCCGGCCAGGATTAAGTGACTTAGGAGTGCAGCAGACAGCTGCTTCCTCTCCCTGCTTTAGCCTCAGAGACTTCCACAAACAGCCTGGCTTGTCAGGGCTGATTGCAGTGGCACTGGGGCAGATAAGTCAGTCTTACTATTATCCTATGTAAGCTTGGTGTGCCAAATTACAACTTTAGCCTTAAACCCCCGCAGAGTTTGCTTACGAATGTCTTAAGCCAGAACAGTGAATAAGAAATCCTGCACTAAAAAGGGGGGGGGGGGGGGGTGACACAAAAAGAAGCGAGTCTGACGGCACGTGTGCGTATCTCCGCCTGGTTCGGTTCAGGCTGTTGGGTCTCTGCTGTCTTTTTATTGCTGTCAGCATCTTCCGTGGCTCATAACTATGATGCTCTGACAGCTTTACAAGGACTGTAATTTAAATTTATTTCCGCCATGCCATCAAACCTTTCACCACTTCAATGTCATGTGTGCCTTGCTGGTCCAACCTAGAAATCTTGTGGCACAGCTCCATTAAGAGGTATGGATTTACTTTTTTCTTGCCCACACCTGAATCTGGGTAAAATTACAAAACGATAACAAGTAGAACGAGTTTAACAAGCCTTGGGAGCATTATTAGATTATAGAGGTGAAGTTCACATGCATATGCACATATTTGTACATTTCTTTAACATCTATGTATGAATAATCAATAATTAATTGCAGTAACAAAAAAAAAATGTTTCCCATCTGAATCCGGGCTAGTTTTATAGTTACTCTACTCTAGAGTTCTTTTCTGTTCCCTTCCTCCTATTTTATCTTCCTCATGTTCTATCGCTCCCTCCATTTACCCCCAATTCAATTTCTCCCAAGCTCCTTACTATGTGATTTATGACTTCTGCTGCACCATAAATAACTGTTAAAAAAAGCCTTTTTACCTTCCCCACATACTGCGGATCTGACCCCATGTACTCCTCCAGCACAAAGAACTGGTTCCACACCCAGCCCCTTTTGACCCGCTGAAATCCAGCTGCCCCATTCCTCATCGGGCCCACCGAGCTCCTGGTGTGCTCCCTCCCCGTCCTGCTCCGTCCCAGTGCTGGTGAAGGTGGACGTAAAGAAGAGACCGAACCCTCGTCGACAAGAATCCACAGGAACAGCAGCAGGCAGTTCCTTGTTAGCATTGGCGATCTGTGCGGTTCAGGTCCCCGAGTTAAAGTCCAGTGACGAGAACTGAGCCACAGAGAAAGAGTTTGCGATGGCGTGGAGGGAGAATGGGTGAGGCGTGAGACTGTGCAGCTCTCCTGGGTCTGTCAGGATCCCACTTAGAGATTTGTGGAGCTCATCACCTAAGAGAAGGAAAGCAAAAGACTAAATGATTAAAACGATCCCTTTGGCTGGTTTCCTGTTACATGCATTGCACAGTCCTGCATACCTGCACCAAATTTGAATAATACAGCATTTTTTATTCTGATTAGAGACGGTGCAGGCATGTCTTACAGCACCTGGTCGTCATAGGCGCTGTTATCCTGCTGTACATAAATGTCAATGAATTGCTTGTACACTGCAGCCTTTAACCCCCCAACATACACACACATCCCCTGCTTTACTTTGTAACTGCACACTAATAAATTATACTACTTTGATTCTCAAGCATAAAAATAATTGTTGTAATTATTTGCCTGGTGATAGATTACCTCTGCAGCAGACGGTTCTTATTGATGCATGCACTAATTATCTAGACTACTCATCTCTTTACTGAAAACTGAGACTTTATTCTTGTTGTCAAGCGTGTGCCCCTGCGCCGCGGACCTGTCACTGTCACCACATGATTTCCCATAGAGGTTGAAAGTTATGTATTATTCAATGACGCTTTAATGAGAGGTTGCTGATGAGCTTCATGTTTTGCCTCACAAACCTCGTCTGAAGTATGAAACCTGCTGAAGGCCTGAAGTTGAACCCTTTACTGGAAAGAAAAAAAAGAAGCAGAAAACTGACAAATGTTACGAGCAGCCATCTGAAAATAAAACACGATACATTGGCAGTTCATATATCAAATTGACACGTGAAATGTCAGCATGCGCTCAGTGATTTCTTTCTTTCTCTTGTGCGGAGCACATTCTTTTTTTGAACTGGTGGCCACAAGAGATTGAGCCCCTCCCTGCGGTATGTCATTTGACAGACATGCTTTCTACAAAAGTGGCACCTCATGCAGATGATATTCATTATATATCACTGCTCACAGACACATAATGTTAGATTTCAATTGATTTTATTTCCGCGAGCTTGTGTTACCATAAATTTCATTAGAAGTTCCAGCGTGCGCTGAGAATGGCCAGAACGCAGCGTCTGACTTTGTTGTCACATCGTGTCATTTGATCTTGCATTAATGAGTGAAGTGAGATTGTTGTAAAAAAAAAACAGGAGTATTTCTTCTACTTTGGTAAAACCGCTGGGCGGGTATAAAATAACAAAAACACACAATGCTGTCCGCTGTTGTTGCTCGTGGTATATAAAAAAATACTGTTGGATGATGGTTTTGGTTTGCGATAGCAAGCATATGAACATATTGATTTTTAAATGTGTTTTACATATTCTTTGCTAATTTCATGTTTTATACTCTGTAATTTTAGCAAAGCTGTGATTATAACTGGCAGGTCCCTTGAATGGATTTGCCAATCTGACTTAACAGAGTAACAATTTCTTTATCCTCACGGTGGCACGTGTCAAAGTAATTAGAGTATCGGCTGCATAGTCAAAATAAGGAACTTATGAGCAGGAATGGGAGACATTGATGGAAAACTAAATTGGAGAGCTGATTCTATTCTATTTTGTTTCATCTGCCTTGTATTCTGTACTTTTTGAGCTGCTATAATGCACAAATTTCCCCGTTGTGGGATCAACAAAGTTTTATCTTATCTTATTATTTGAGTTGGCCATTATTTGAGTTGGCTCAGCGGGCCGCTGGCAAGAAAAAGTTTGGCGTGTAATGTAATTTACATTTTATTGTGTTTATATGTCTATATTTTTAATTAATTCACACAATCAGTAAATGTGGCATGGTATTATGTTTCATTGGAGCCCTCATTGATGACTGTACGTTGAAGCATTGAGGAGTTACAGCCGTTTGAAGTGTGTGTATCAAAGGCTGGCTCACATTGTGCCACATTGTGCCAAATGGCACGAGACCACGCCTGGACATCAACACACAAAAACCTTTACAAAACAGTAGGATTTTGTGCTATCTTGATAAAAGTTGAAACACACATCAACAAGACTTCATTCTACAGCTTCATCATATTTTCCAGTCGATACCTCCTGCACTCAGTGTGTAGTTACATAAAAACAAACATGAAAAGTTGTCAAATTTTTCTGTGTTCCAAACTTAATAACTACAAACTCATTGCAGTTACAGCATTTGTGACTACAAAAATGAAAAATATAGCTTGAGATCTTCACAAAGAGACCAAGCTTTTGCATGTGCTCCAGTTCAGGAACAGCAGCTGATTTAATTTGGGTCTCCTTTTTCAGGTGTTTTTTGCGGATTTTGGAGCAGCCAGTTAACAGGTTAAATATTTCGTAATAAATGAATTATGTCAATGAAAACACTATCACAGATTATTGTAACATGTGCATTAGCTTACTGCAGACTTACTGTGTGTGATTGTGGTATTAGTCGTGTGTAAAATGGTTAAAATAAAGTACCTTGCTAATCTCTCTCTGTCGCGCTCAAAAATAAGTTACCACTTCCCGAAGTGTTAAGAGCATAATCTGGTAACTGGCCAAACTGGTGTGTAACTAGACTTAATGCTGATCCATGGCCACTTGTATTGATTAAACAGAGGAAACTAGAAATAAAAGCCTGCCTCTAATTCAAACCAGCGTCAAATAAAACCTTTCTTGTTGCGGTTCAGGTAAATAATGGCCCTGCCGTGTTTGCAGGAATATGGCATGCAGATTTTAGATGTTTTTTAACACTTCTTCTGATCACTCGTCTCTAAAAAATACCTCATGGCATACTTTAGAGTGGTGACCTAATGCAGTTTATACGCCATTACTGAATAAACAAATGGGAACCAAATAAGTCATTTTGTGTGTGCGTGTTCAAGTGTCTCGTTGCTCTCTTGCGCATAGACAGTTTCAAACTTATTTACCTGTCAGGTGAGTTCTTTGCTATTATTAATAAAAGGACTGAAATGGTATTGTATTTGAAAATTCATTCATTACACCGTTGCGTAGAGGAGAATGAAATATTGCACAAGCAGCCTAATTTGTTAAGCTCATTCATTATTGAGTAAATGAGTGTTGTACCGAGTACTGCTGTTCACACCTTGTTTACAATCTTGACTACCATGTCAACACTCGAGCATTCAACTCTGGCCTTGTTACCAGACACTTAATTGTGCTGAAAACAAAAGAAGGCAACCGTAAATGGTTGGAATGAAGAATGGAGCTAATGGTTTCCACACCTGGTTTATTATTCCTCTCTCCCTCCTAATGCACTTATAAGCTGTACAGTAATGGAAGACAGCGCGCCTCTAATTTCATAACTGGAGCCCTCATTGACATCATTGTCTTTGATTAATTATACTGACTTGGAACATCGGCTTCAGAGGAAGATTACTTCAGCAAGGTTATGCGGTGCAACCGGATCCATTTATTCTCTCCGTCATGACAGTATCTTAAAAGTCAAAACTGATCTGCAAAGTTCTTTGTGCAAAATTGGCAGGAACTGCCTTGACATGGGTCAAACATGCCTCTCCCGCAGGTCACTCCTCATTTAGCATCGACATAATGGAAAATGACTGTTCCCATAATTCCTGCGAAATCACGATCCTCTGCCACTGTACGGTCCTGGGAGGGCTTGATGCATATTTTATGAGATAAGTTAATTAGCATATGTCTGGCTTCGGTTGTGAGCCTTGACCCAGGTGTCTACTTCAGATAACACAACGCAGTAGGCTGACAGTGTTCTCACACATCACCTTCAATAATCAAACAACATATGGCTGGCCGATCTGCTGGTGCAGATTACCACCCACGAGAAACTCCCACAGAAAGTTGTTAGCCGTCAAGGCTGCTATAAACATGACAAACGAATAAGTAGGCATTGACTTTTGGAAAAGGGGAGAAATGAGTCATCTGGATCAAGTTGTTGTTTTGCAAATACATTAATGTCCTGGTAGACAAGTGGGCAGAGATGTTTGTTTTCATGCTTCTTTAAAAAGCTTTGCAGTGGGAACCAACAGAGACACGTCTAAATTTGCACTCGTATTAATAAGGTTAGGAATTTGGCTACTTCTGATTCAAAGAGGAACAGTGGTCGTGATTTCATATTTTAATTAGAAGCTGGAGCTGCGTGGAATATCAAAAATATCACCATGGCTGGCACTGTTTGAGGAGATGGGAAAATACAGATAAAAAAGCAGCCACATTTCAACTATAATGCAGAGTATAAGAGTTCCTAAAGATGTAAAGAAGCTCTTACTGTATGTGTGTCTTATAGCTGGTAACTATTTATTGATGATCACAGAAAACCGGATGATTAATTTCACCAATAAGGCTGCAGCTTTGTGTTGGTTGCTTCTTATATGACAGAAAGGAGAGGCGCTCAGTAGCCCAGCACACCCGCGACACATACGGGTTGTACACAAGAAGAGCAACACCACTGTAACACAAGCCTGCACACAATGCACATCTTTTCTTACATTGCACACCATTTTTGTCAATGCATCTTTTTCGTATTTGGGCACAGTGCTGTGCATTTGGCGCTGAAATAACTATTTCTCCGACGTGATATTTGAAGGTTTTCCTCTTTTAGTACTGTATGGTGTTATTTTCACAGACATACCTATATGGGAGTTTTTGCCAACCCTAATAAAAACACTTAGATTTCCCGAATGTACAACTGCAGTAATTAGATTTCACTAACCTTGTGTAAATGTTGAGGATCATCTGCATTATATAGAGATGAATAAATATTCCATTAATCATAAAAGCTACAGCACGCACATTTTGCTGTACACAGAAGCAGCAAGTAGTGCATCTTAAGCACAACAATACAGGATTATAATACATAATATCATTTTTTATAAACCTTGTTAAACCTTTTGCATTTAAAAGAGTAAAGTTGAGTTAATGATATAAGGTCACAGACTGTGATGGGCAAATGTTTTGCCTGTCCAGAAATGACCTGGGCCCTTATCTGTTAGTGCTACAGTTCACGCTTTACAAATTGAATTCTGTGCATGGGAATAATGAATCATTCTTGGCATCAGGGGTGCAAGGGCATCTCAGAGAGCCTATGGAAGTCTGCTCCGAACACATCCTGGACTGGCTGCCTGTAGGTCTGCAAAAATCCAAGACTTCCTCAAAAGATTCTTGTGGAAAGTGAAGCAAACCAAAACAAGTAAACACATTTTTTTTTTCCATGTTCCTTCTTTTGGGGAACTTTCTGAACAGAACTGAAAATCCTTTTTAAATACTGAACTTCAGACCACATTTACAATTCATGCTGAATTGCCTTGTCTGATCTCCTTTTAACCTGCAGTGCTAATAATTCTTTGACTTCCTGCAGAGAATTCCAAGGGTTACATTCCAGGAATATGCCGCCAGTTTGTTTTATTTATTCATATGGAGTTTGAGAATGTAATACTGAGTTGAAGTTGTGCCACAGGAAATAATTTGTCCTTTTAATCTAGATGCTTCAGCACAGTGTTGACTCACTCACCTCTGAGACCACCTACATATAGATGTGGATGAGCATCACTCTGCTTCAGTCTGCGCTCATCCTGGGCCAACTATCAGCTGCTCATGTTACAAGATTGTGTGTCTGTGTGTGCATTAAAGATCTGCTGCACGCTAGAACACAGTAGAATTGTTTCCAAATTGTAAGAGGAGAGGGTTTCTCTCAGTACTCTCAGTGTAGTGTTCAAGGCAGAAAGCTCAACTAAAGTACGGCTCTGACTGAGGAGGAAATATTTGCACTAAACCTGAGAGCATGTGAGAGAAAGTGTCAGGGAAATAACTGGAAAGACATTTTTTTTCTTTTTTTTTTTTTGTAGAGCTCTGGCAGAAGAAGACCGTAATATCATTGAAACCCTTCGGGAAAAGAGTGGGAGGAGAGAGGCGTAGGTGGAAGCAATGTAATGAAAATGGGAGTAACAACACAGCTGGCCAGTCAAGGTAAATTATCGAGGAACACCTCATGCGTAGGTTATTGCACAACCAAAGTAATGAATAGTGAATAAAACGGCTCTGTTAGTTACTCGGACAAATTTACTTATTTACCATGCAGTTGCTTTGTCCTAGAACACAGCGCTCTATTCACGTGTGGAGTAACACGGCTGTTCTTGGGAATAGGAACATTATAGATCTAAGGTCTGTACACAAAGGTGCAAACAGCACAAAATGCTCCCCCCTGACCAGTGAGGCCATTATTATGACGTGATAAGTCTTCTTTCTTACTTTAACGTGTGTTACTTCTGGGGGAAAAAAAAATTGTGGAGATGAAATACTGTGTGCATAACAGGAATATGATTTTTATTTTCCCAAAGGTACCCCGTGGCATCCTATCTGCAGTACAACCACGTTCCCATCCATCAAAGTTTCAGTCCTTAAAAAAAAGGTTTTGTACATATTTTGCTTACAATCAAAAAAACATTGAAAAGTTCTCTCCAAACTTTCACACTAGCCCTGTAGCGAAGTATTTCTCCCGTGTGTGTGTGTGTGTGTGTGCACCCTCCGCATGCATCTTATTCGGATATTGACAACTGGAAGAGCACTTTAAAAAACAAAAAAAAAAACTTCCTCACCAACAAATAGATTCGGGCCACAAATAACCGCATTGATTTAAAAGAGATGATACCGCTGTTAAAATGCCACTGCGCGTTTTTAACCTGTTAAATTGGACCGTTGAAGAATGCCTCTATCCTTTGAGTTTATTAGAATTCCAAGACGGCAGGCCGGAACGCTTTCTTTTAATAGTGACAAATGGCAACTTGTGCTTGTTGCCAAGACTATTTCTGTGATAAATGTGCTTTGATGTTTCCTAAAGTGCTACATCGGCAAAACCATGAAGTCGACTGTGGTTTTGGTAGCCCAGAGGAGCTGCTTTTAGAAGTATATGTTTCCTGCCTTCCTCGATTTAAATATATAAGCATGACGTGCCACAACAAGGACGGGGAGTCCAGCTGGCTAAAATAAAACCTTTTGCAATTTGAACTTTTCCATTTGCATGCCAGCAGGTAAATGACGGGTAAAAATAAAGTTGACGATCACGGAGAGCTTCTCAGAGCTGCTGCCAGTAATTATTTTAAAAGCATCTTCTCTAAGTAACTTTGTCATCTTGTCAAATTACTGTTGCAAGCTGGTGTGTGATATCCTCCACTCTAAGGCTACCGTACCACACTGAGCCTTTCTGAGGGTCCAGCCGAGTGAGACGTCTTTCCAGCAGGTCAATTTATATCGTCTTCAAGAGATGAAGAGATTCTCCCGCTGAAACATTTAGTCATATCAATAATTTAAGCCCATCACCTTAATAGTTTGGAGCAAGGGCCTTCACTGTTTGGATGAAGCATACCAGTGCGTACCAGCGAGATAAACAGCTGTTATTTCAGTGCGTCTGATAGATTATTATCCAATATTAGTAGCTGTGTCTGATCAGACTCGGAGCATTAATCTGGGCGTGTGTAGATTAGGCAACATGCAGTGTTTTTGGAATGAAAACACGTGATGGCCAAAATGCTGAGTCGTGAAATAAGCGAAAACGACGTTAGGCGTGAAATGCAACAACTGCTTCATATTTTTCCCCTGATGTCAAACGCGCGTCACCAAACAGAGTGTCGATTCTCCCAATCCCTTTGTTAAATGCCTTGAATTAAAGCTGTCGGCACTTCAGTCACATCTTGATTGTTTGTGGTGTGCACACACAGGAAACGCTAAATTGTGTCATTTCTCAGATATCTCTATGGAGCCAAATAATACAGCTGTTTGCGCAGGCCTCATGATTTTTTCTTGTGTGTGCTTCTAGAATTTTTTTTTTTAACACCCAGGTACACCAAAGAATCACAGCAACAAATATATTTCCCTATATCCTGATAAACCAGCGCTCAGCTATCTTTTATCACTTTTTTTGACGTCTGAGGTTTTGACAGATACAAATATTCAGAGTCAGGAGACATGCCTGATCTTATTCTGGAGCTGTGAAAGACAAGCAGCTACTAAGATGAAATGAAACAGCCCTGTTGCCCCAAGGCAGCCATGGAGCACCAATGGTGCACAGGCAACTGTCGTGATCCAGGCAGACAGTTCTCAGGCATGCCAGGCAACAACAGATTTCTGACCCTGTGACTTCTGCTGCTTGAAAACAGCATTTAATGAGGAATTCCCACTTCGGTCTTGTGAAATTTGGTATCGTTTAGCCTCCTTTCTGGTTGTTTAAACTCATATCCCAGTGAATGCATTCAGAGTAAGCAGATAGTTACTCTGCATCTTGCTGCAGTACATGTCTGCCTTTCAGAAGCAGAACTGCAGCAGCGAATTTAAACTGGATGCATTCCGTGACAGTACCTCTGTGTGGTGCGCCGTGTCTGTTGGAAGTACTCACAGCTCAATACATGATTATTGTGTTTATGCCAAAAGCAAATGACTCCCAGAGACATATTCAGGTCCAGTGTTTCCCCTGGGATTGTTTTTTCAGCAGATGCTGCTGAGTCCGTGTCCATTAAAGTGCGAGACTGGACCTGGCACAGGAGCAGCTTAAAACACAATCTGAATCGTTAGGGCGATTTATGTCTGCCTTGGAGATGCTGAGACTTGAAGGAGCGCTATAGCGAACACACTTTGCACCAGTTTGGCCCCAGGTTTATACGTGGCAATAAAAATCCTCCCTGACCTTTTGACTGACGCACCGTCACGCGGCCTGCGCCAGGCTTGACCGATAAGCAGCTGTTAAATTGTGCGTGCACGTGTTTGCGGCTATGTGGCTATGAGTCCCCTTTGTTTCACACTGATCCCAGTTAGCTGCTTGCGATGTAGAAACCACAATTTGTTGCTGATTACGTTCCATTGTGGATATTGATGAACCATGAAATTTCAGCAGCGCTGCTCATAATTCAGTAACGGCTGTGCGCTGCTGAATGCATATCGGGGATACCATGGTGTCGATTACAAATGAAACAACTAAAGATTTATGCTAAAACGTGTCCAGAGTTGTGCATACCTGAAACTTCAGATATTATTCTTTAAAATTCTATTGGCTGTGAGGGAAACAAAGGCCTGAGGCGTTCATGCGATTACCTCAGCTCGCACGGCTTTCCGTCGCACTGTCGTTTAAGAAAAGCAGGCTAGATTATAGACTCAGTTCAGCTTTTTAGGAACTCTTCATATCACTGAGTACTTTGTGCGATAGTAAATCACCTTGAATATAATCCAGCGATAATGAAAAATAAATTAGCTATGTGTCCTACTGAACGAAGGTTGCCTCTGTGTTAGAAACTGAACTTTTCCCCCCTGAAGATATGGAAGGCTTAGCTGTAGAGACAAAACTGGCCCGAGGCAATAAAAAAAGCTCCACACTGACTCAGCTCTCCCCAGCGTGAACATGTCTGGATCCCCTGCCAACAAAATCTATGATGCAACAGATATCGCTCAAATGAAAGGTTATGATTAAAAAGGAAAAAAAAAATGTATAAAACTTCAGACAGGCACCGAGGATCGGAATTCTGTATTTTCTTTCTAAAGTTTAGATGCTATGGATAATCTGTGACATGCTGCACACATACAGAAAAGAAAGACTCGCCCTAAAGGTGGAACGGCTCCAAAGTGAATCCTGGTTCATGCTGTTTTAGTCAAAGCTGCTGCTGTTCTCTGATCTGAACTCAATGAATGTACATTAAAATAAAAGGTGTGACTGTGAAGACCTGTCAGTGCTCAGCTTGAGTACAGACCCACAAGCCAAATTGGCAGTCGGTGGAATCTCGCTACTACGGTGCACGCAGTGGAAGCTCAGATAGTGCTCCGGCTCCTGCTGCTTCGGTTCAAGCTAAGGTAAAAAAAAAAAAAGAGTGGAAGGCTGAATTTTGAACCCTGTTGCTGCCGTACAGTGTGTGCCATTAAATTCTGCTGAAGGCAGCGTCAACTACTGGCAGACAAGGTTAGAGGAGGCAAGTCAGATTATAAGAAGACAGATAGCACCAGGGAAGTGGCCAAGCACCAATTCTCGTCCAGGTGAGAGAGGAAAATTAAGTCTCGAGTTTCACAAAACCATATGTATCCAGATCAAGACAAATAAAAACAATAATTATCATGAAGAACATTTGATGCAAATGCTTTTGCAGAAAGGCAGATTTTAATGCATTGCTCTGTGAATGTTTGAGCTTAATTGAGGCTAAATCTGAAACATCCTTTCACAAACGTGTGAAAATATTTGTCATGCCGCACAAAGAATGCTAACTAAAATGCCAGGCTGCAGAGCACGCTGTCAAATAATGCCATTATGTTCTATTTCTGCTTCCAGGAACTGCATTGCAGGTGCGCATTGATCTCCTACAGCGCCACTATGTACGAGACTGTTGTTGAAAGATTAACAATACAGTCAGCTGACACGAATGCACAGCCCTCAGACTCATTTGATGGTTTGAGTCAAGTGTATGAATTTAGCTTTCGCCTCGCAGAGCCAAAGGACTGGTACACACAAGAAACCCACCACCCAAACACATTTTCAATCAGCTATAACAACAGATTGCCTTGTTTGTATAGTATTTATTATAAAATCTCTATAGCTATATAGAGTAACCATGTATTTTTCCAAGTTGTTTAAATGTATTTTGTTTTTGGCTGAAGAGCGCATTGAGAGGGTGCACGTATTAACTGTGCACTCTTAATTTGCAGTTTTCATTAAATCCTCCATATATTAATCTGGGTGCATTTTATTCTATCCATGCATGAATTCTTATTCATGATGATATTAACTTTTATACTGTGACACCATCACAATCTTATTTCTTTTTTGCTCATACTACCCAGCACTAGAACACACATTTACCTGCTAGTCTAGAGTCACCTTCCAAATTGGAAATCTTTTAGTGCGACAGCAAATACAGCACATTAAAGTCAGTCATGGGATAAACTCCTTAATGACAGTGAAGAACAGCCATTTAGCATCACTTAGCTGTTACTTTTGGTCTGTTAAGCATTATTTAGTTGTTTGGTGACTTGAATTACCCACCTGGGAGTACTTTACTCCCCGTGTAGGCTGAGTGGAGTTTTAAGGGATTTTAAGGGATTTGGGGTAAAGACTCTGTGACCCCTGTAGACAGCACCCATCTTATCATTAAATACTGATTTGGCGACATGTAAAAAGAATGACTTAACCAGCAGAAGTTGTTTTTGTCAAGTTTTCAAAATGTTGGCCATGAAATAATTATGTCACTCTGACTGCTTAACTGATTGTGGATTAGTTATTTGACACTTTTAACTGGTGCTACGGCCAGACAATCAGTCTTCATATTTTACTGATCATACTGTATTTAAATATCCAAATATTTGAAGGCTGAGCAGAGCAGACTCCTCAGCATCTCAGCTGCTGCTCAGCGTTGGCTACTGCAGGTTGCGCCACCTTAAAGCCCAGATTTAGCCAACTTAGTGATGATTGTTGAGTACTGTGTAGTTAATCACCGTTTGCTTCATCAGATTATCCAAACGAGCTTTTGTCAGTGTTCGGTGTCGGTAGGTGTGTGTGTGTGTGTGTGTGTGGTGAGTGGATGTTGTCTTTTTGTTGACCTTCATCCGCCATTTGCGCATCACAAAATTACATTTTTTTAAAAAAGCAAGTGATGCACTGCAAGTTGGCCTCTTTAATCACAACTGAACAGCTTTTGCCTATTATAGTTGTTGTCTTCTCCTAATTACCCTGATCTAATAAGTGAATTTGCTTGCTGTGACAGACACATATCCCAAACTGTTATGACTGTCATTATCCGGCCGCAGCATTTTTTCAGCCAACGCACTTCCCATTTTTGCTTAATTAGACATTGCTAAATGTTAACAGATAAAGCTTGGGCGAGCAAGTCGGCCTGCGTTCAGATTTACACCCGAGCAGAGCAGATGGCAATAAATTAGAAATGAGAGAGCGAGAGGGAGAGAGAAATGAGCCCAAACAGTCTCTGAAATCCTGTTTGATGGCAGCAGAGAAACAACCAGCCAGCGCTCACTTTTTGTGGTATTTTCTGAAGGCGTTTGTGTCGATTCTAATCAACGGTTTTTGGAGCTGATATTAGGAGCAGTTCCGCCTCATCCCACCCTCCCGCCTGCTGTTTGTTTTGTTTTTCATGATATTGCGGTTATGTACTTAAAAGCATAGCTATTATGGAGGCCCGCTTTAATGTTGCGTCTTATAGTCAACATTCACATCAAAAGCATTTTACCTAATAAGCGTCTTCACATCAACCGCAGCCTCTCTGTTGCGCGCGGCGTGTTGATGCAGTGGATGGATCATATTTCTCGCAGAGGGAGAAAAGTGTGTGTGTGGTGAAGGGGGCGGGGGGGGGGGTGCTAAATAAAACTTTTAAGTAGTTACAAATATGTAATTCTGAGCATCGTCGCATGCCGAATCTCCCGCCTTCTGCAGGCGACTCAATGCTAATGGCATCTGACACTACAGCGCAACATCTGCTGCGCAACAAGTCCTGGACAGAAATTAAAAAACTCCCAACTTCTGAATGTCACGCACGGTTAATAATTCCGCCGGCGCGGAGTAACAGTTGGCCCGCTGCCACGCTGAGCTACAAAATAAACTTCTCGCAACTTGAGGAGCAAGTACAGAAGTTCTCTCTGAATAAATTTCCTCCAACTTGTGTTTCCTGCCTTTTGTTTACGTTTTTCCCTTCCGCAGTAATGACTCCCGTCAACGGGGGAATTCTCACCCAAAGAACGCCTTATTATTTGATTATTTGAGACAGCTCTAAAACGTGTGTATGTGTAGCGGCTTGGCGATGCTTAATTAAGTGGCTCTGATGCTGCAGAGCCGTCACTTTTGCGATTGGGGGACGGGGGGGCTGAAAACAAATTAAGCCCTTTTTGGTATGCGCTATTGACAAACAATGTGGTGCTCATGAATATGAAAATCTGCACTTGCTGTGGTGTGTGTGTGTGTGTGTGTGTGTGTGGCAGATATCCTCATGTCTTTAAGTTTTACTTTACAGTTATATAGTTATTTATGCATTGTTTGGAGATTATGCACGTCGAAGAAATAATGACTCATCTTCGGCTTTTACTGCTTTGCATTAGCATTAGTACATTTTTTTTTTTTTAAGTACACAAAATAAGCATAAACTTCACATAAGCTTCACCATACTCCATTTGATAGGATCAACAACGGTAGTGACGAGCGATTTGGCTCATCTCCATAAAACTACCGCCGCCTTTTCCACATGGTGGTAAGTATGGCTTGGCTTTTATTGTTTAACCATGATGAATTGATTGTGAGGATCCCATTATACATCTTTTCATACAGTTTGCCACAAGTATTTAACTTTACAATTTTATTCAAAATACAACCACATT
Organism: Bujurquina vittata; assembly: GCA_015106715.1. Taxonomy (NCBI): domain Eukaryota; kingdom Metazoa; phylum Chordata; class Actinopteri; order Cichliformes; family Cichlidae; genus Bujurquina; species Bujurquina vittata. The sequence goes on from VUQK01044293.1 coordinate 53,356, forward strand.
AGTCTCTTTTCCAGAACAAGATTCATCGCTGTGGTTTTTCTATTACCACAGTAATCTAAATGCAAATTCTAACTGCCCCTTTTTCCACCAGAATGACGCTTCTGGCACAGTATGTGCACTAGAATTGAGATGTGTGCCCCCACCCCTTCCTCTTCTACCTTTTGTTACATGTAAATTTTGCTTTCAGTGAATAGAGACTGCTTATCAGGTTGACATACTGTAAAAGACGTCACTAACTGAACCGAAATAAAGCCTTTTGGTGAGATGCTGACATATTTTGCCGAGCCCTCTAGGTGCAGGCGGCGGGCTAAAGGTGTGTGCAAGGATGCCCAAACAGTGGGGTAATATTAGCACAGTAAATACTGAATATTATACTAAAACTAAACGATTACGAGGTGCAGTTGGTAAGTGAGGAATGGATTCATGATGGTTGTCTTTGGTGATGCAGATAATTTGAACCTAATCAAATTGTGGGTTTTGCATAAAATATGCATTCCTTAGAGGATATGCTGCATTTATCATTTGGACTTAGATGGAAGCTGGAGTTTTTCCCACTTTGATAGCACATGGAATGAGGAAACACACACCATCCACACACACACACACACACACACACAGTGTGGTGCCACAGACATCCTGGATACACTGATATAGATTGGTGGTAGTGAAAAGCTTCATCATTCCTGCCTTCCTTCTTGTGCCATCATCAATTTTCCCTGCATGGATATGGTCCTGAGTGACACCTGGGGAGCTGCTTTCTCCTATCTCCCCTCTTCTGCACCACTGTAAATACTTCCAGAACGTAGGAGCTGAACGTGCCTGTCCTTGTGTAACTTTAAACCCACATGTTTGGGGTCTGATACCAGTAGTCCCCCTCTGCAGGCTGCTACTTTAGCCTTGCCGCTCAGTTGTACTCTATGGACGTGGTCTGGGATACTCGTGGCCTCTTCTTATCACTTACTTTTTATTAGAGGCCACATCGTTCATTTCTCCACTCAATTTCCGTCTGGGTTTATCTGAAATGAAACACATCTGCCGCTCACAGTTCAAAATTACAAAACTATTCTGCAACTCAGAAAATGCTGTAGGAGCTCCTCTATTTACTTTTCTTTGTCAGATCATTCTAGCAGGGTTTCTCCTGCATACAAAAAGAAAAGTTTATGTACTCAGAGAAAGAAAAAAATAGAAGATTCTGGCAAAAGAGAGCCGCATTCTTTTTGGTCCAACCTGGAAGTAAAACATAAAAATTAAATAAAAGATTTACACTTTCTGGGTAATGAAATCCCACAGTCTTCTGCTCCCCTCCTGCAGACTTAAAGGCTTAGGATGTTTAAATGAGACAGGGAATTTTATCCTCTTGACAATCTTTTCCTGTTAACAAGCAGGCTTTCAGAAACTTGTGAGTTCAGTGGAATCTTTTTTGGTTTTGTTGTGAAATTCTAAACAGTTTTAATCTCCTGGAGGCTGTCAAAAATGGAGAATTTCCAATACAGCGCGACAATTTCCCCGAGAAAAGAAAAACGAGACTCAAAGACCAGCGTAATGCTGACACTGTGGGTGCCATCAGTGCTGGTTGAAGTACCTGTTAAGAGGCTGGTGAGTGCAAGAAGGCTCTCCAGATGAGGCTAATTATACATTTTTACAGTCTCTGCTGATAAATTGTGCTGTCTGCGCATTGTTGTTCGAATGTAAAGGGGATTTAATGTTTCAGTTAACATGTTGTTATTTCGCACTGATTCAAAACAGCTTCGAAAGAAGCACACAGATCTCGGGTCAGACAAATGCACAGCAACGAGAAGCACTGCGGGATAATTAGTGTGCGCCCACTCCTACACTGGTTTTTATAATCAAATTAGAGAGAGACTGTGATGAGTGACAGTGAACTTTGTGTATTATGCAATTGTGAACTCCCTTCTTATTCATTCTCACCATTATGGAAAACATATAATAACTAAAACAACCACAACACTTTAGCTAAAATACTGTCGTGCTATCTTAACACAGTATAAGTAGTTTTACTGCTTTATGTGACTACCAGTTTTTTCCTATTAAAGTATCGCTAAAGCCACACAGCTTCTATTGTTCTGGGTATATTTGAAGGAGACGTATCATGCAAAATCCAATTTTTTAGCCTTTAAATAAATTTTGCTGTGTACTTTGAGTGTGTAGCAGTGCAGGAAATGTAAATGCATTCTCTCCTGGTGCTGTGTAGATATCATTATATTATTTTTGGGTCATAATTTTCAGTCTGTTCAGTTTTCTCTGTTACGTTTTCTTATCCGTTACGTCACAGTGCTGTGGAACTGCTAAACAAGC
>VUQK01044293.1:55691-70030 GCA_015106715.1 Bujurquina vittata
GTTTTCCCTCTTGGCAGCTGTGATTTAAAGGAGATATTTGATGCAAAATCCAATTTTATAGCCCTTAAATACATTTTGCTGTTTACTTTGAGTGTGTAGAAGTGCAGGAAATGTAAATGCATTCTCTCCTGGTGCTGTGTAGATATCATTATATTCTTTTTGGGTCATAATTTTCAGTCTGTTCAGTTTTCTCTGTTCACTGTTACGTTTTCTTATCCGTTATGTCACAGTATTTGCTGTGGAACTGCTAAACAAGCTCATGGACTTCCAGCTAACCAATCTCGTGAATCCTCCATTTTCTGGCAGCGATTCTGTAATCCAGTTCAGTTATGCCGAAGTTGCACGCAGACGAGTCAAAATGTTCGGTTGTTGGGTGTATTAACCCACACGATTCCTTACATCGCCCCCCGGTGAGCCTCCTCGAAGTGCCTGGTTACATTTTATTTTTCTCAGAAATGTCCTCACATCAGTGGGGAAAGTCCTCATTGTTTCTCTCATTTCTTCGCTAATTGTATCTCTGCTATCAAACTACAAAAATGGCCGAACGGGCTGGAGTGGAACGCTCTTCAGCCTGGAGGGGGGCGGGGCCTGAAATTCACATTTTAAGAGAGACCGCACTAAAACTCTAGGGGTCTGTGGCGCTGCAATGACGAGGAATTCAGACCAAAGCATTGCAGCTCTGCTTTATAGAGACCACAAGGGAATGATTTACATATGAAAAGGAAGGATTTAAAAGCATGATACGTGTCCTTTAAATATGCACATAACCATTAAAAAAGCACTGTCCTTATCAGGGATTGCTAACTACAGCACATTGGCATTGAGGACCAAGTATTTTGAACATCTTATAATGACCATCGCATGCCTGCACTCACGTTTCCTTAAATTCAACTCTGTATGGAACTTCTTGGGTTACGTGAATACCTCTTAAAAGTTAGCAATTAGAAAGCATAATGAGAAAATGTTATCACAGAGAAAGGTTTGCTTAATTATTTATGGGCTCAAATGGATTCAGTAGTCTATATAGCACACGGATAAACACCAACATGTTATTGCTACCACAGAAATTCTCATCAGCTCTAAAGAAAGCCCAGTTAAATATGGAAGTAGAAAACTCTTTTTCACTCACCAATGTGCATCATTTTCTATCAAATGTTAATTATTTACGATATGACCTTTGTTACAACAAAGAGTAATGAAAATGACGTGCCGACTGAAAGAGCCCAGGAGCACACGTGCGAGGTCTTTTCACATTTTGACAGATTTAAATATAAGGCAAATCCGCAGGTAGTGCTATTGTTGGCCTACATCTGTTGAAACAAGTGATAACGAAGATGCAGTGTGACTGCAGGGAGTCCGCTACAGTTCTGGCACGCTGAGCAGCGCATTAACATTTAGATTTATTATGCAGAATTGTTGTGTACACAGGTTCAGTGTGTCTCTTAATCACCCTGTGTGAGAGAAGGACTAAACTATTGATCGGTGCTTCATGGATCGAAGGCTTGACATTTTATTTTGGGACTATCAGGACAACCTCCGAGATAAGGAGAAGAGGAGTGATCCTGACCGCATATCCCCATGCAAATGTTCTGAGGTGGCTGCTGTCATTTGAGATGAATGCGGATGCGCACTCATTCTTTTTGGAGTCATCATTTGGCAACTGTGATCACAAGCCAGAGGTGGAGGTTATAGTGTGTACCGGTAGCTTTCAAGCTATATGGTTCGAACTAAACCTGCTATTTCCTGCCCTGTTTGACCCTAATTACTGCAAGCATTCCCTAAAACATGAAAAGAAAAAGGTTCTTTAAAGCAGGGGATGTACACCACATCTGCTCCTTGGTTAGGAAAACTGGCATTATGAGCATTAATGAACTGTTACATTAAAGTCATCATTAAAGGCCAATTTCACACGGCGAGCCGGACCTTTTTATGTAGCTCACCTCTAGTGACCGGTGAACAGAGAATTTCTGTACCCAACGCTGCCAGTAAATGCAGCCTGAAGCTTGTTATTCATATTATTTATGTTAGCTTTCTAAGTCAAGGGTTTACTTTTGGAATAGCCATTTCTGTTGTGTGAGCGATCAGAGTTTTGCGCAGTCAGACTGCTGCATGTGCGCATACCAGTAGTCTGATTTGTTGCCCCATTCGTGAACAGTATCTGTTGTGTATCTGCTTTCTGAGCTCTTTTATTTTAACTGGCCCAGTAATCAGCCCTGCTTTCCTTACTATTCATAACATTTTCACTTGCCACATTGTCATGCGAGCCGCCTGCAACGTTGCAGCAGACTCATGCATACCACACAGTTGGTGACATTGACTTAGGTCTGTTTGTCCGTGGCTTTGGGGCAACTGTTATTGTAAAATCCTGGTCTTAGTGCCGTGCACTAGAATGCATGTAAGACAAGTGGAAGAAGAGAGAAAGCTGGTTTAATTTAGACAGCTCTCAGTTACCCTCTTTTGCTCAAGTGTAGACAGCAAAACTGATTTAAATGAGCCCTTTATCCTTTTCTGAGTCATTAACTGCTGAAAAGTGCAGTTAAAACACGATACATTGATTTACTAAATATCCTTGCTCATATACTGTAGATGCATTATGGATGTAAACCCTTTGACAGAAATAAATAGAAGCTTGTTCATGAATACCATGTGAGTAATACAGGCTCATTTCTTCTATACTGGAGCTATGACCTTGAAATAAAACCTTTTGACAAAGCACTCTGGACCTAATTTCATTAACCGGTGTGTTTTGCCAAGTCAGTGAACCTAAAATGATGCAGTTGAACCCTCTAGTCTCCACTATCTGTCAAGGGGGGGGCAGGTGTGGGAGTGAATCAACCTTAGACCAGGTTACCATTCTGTGGCCTCCAGTCAGCCTCCACTCCTCCTCAGCTCGCTCTATTTTATCCTCACTTTTAATGGCTCTTTTGTTTTCTCTCACATGGTGCACATTTTCTGCTCAACCATGCTGCAAAATAAAACTAGAAAGGAAGAGACAAAAGCAAATATTTTTGTCATGGTGTTCTGGGTTATTAGATACCCAGATTATTAGGTCACATTAAGCTGGGTGTCATTATTGGGGTAAAGATAATCACAAAGAACATTTGGGTTGGAAGTCGCTAATATATGGTTATGATCATGACATTGGTTTATGCTAATGTGTTTATGCTAATGTGTGTGTGTACCACCACAGTGTTAACTTCGACTTCCACATCGTCTCAGTCATTCTCAACCATCCCTGGGGACGGATGCCATTTTGACTTTGGGACTTCCAGGATAGATATTCCTGTATACTATGCCAGCCAACTGGTTATGGTGTTCCATGCATGCCCTTCCTGCTAGCATCCTGCACCCTCCTGTTATGTGCTGTATTGTCTTAGGGGCTGTGATGACCGCCAGGGTTTAGGTGTTGATTGCCCGATTCTTGTTCTTTGCATTCAGCTGACTGCTCAGGACTTGCCTTACTCTCTGCAGGTACTTGGTGGTTACAGCTTTTCCGTAGTCAGTATCTGTAGCCAGTCTTGTTAATGAGCTGACTGAGGAGGTTCAGCCTATGCAGAGCAACAGTGAGAACAGAGCATCTCCTTGGTAAACTCCACACTTGGTGGTGACCTGCACAATCGGCTTGAAGTTGGCCTCTAATGTTGTTCTCCACGTTCCCGTTGCGTTCCTGATGAAGGCTCTTAGGTTCCATGTTAATCTTGTACATTTCTAGGCATTCCACATCCATGTGTGAGGCATCCAGTCATAGGCTTTCTTGTAGTCAATCCGGGCACTGTCTGGTCTTAAGGTTTCGAGTCACTGCTCTATATACCAATATCTGGCGTTTTGCTCCCAGTCATCTATTGACCCATGTGCCTGTTCATTTTAGCCACTCTGATGACTGACAGGCGCTTCCATTTTGCCCTGAGGCAGGTTTTAGGATGGGACCAATCCCTTCTAGGGATCCTTGGGAATAAGAACTGTCCGGCCTTCGGTCAGCCATTCCAGGTATATATATATATATATATATATATATACACATATACATGAGACTTTGTGACTGAATGCAGAGATCTCACTGCTAATGCAAAATGACATAGACGTACCAAGCCGTAAACATTGCTTTTACGCTTTTCATTGACTTGTTAGAAACCCAGTGGCCCAGTCACATCATCCCAAACTAATGGTCCATTATGCACATTTCACACACTTGAAATTTGGTGTAATAATTATCTAATTAATTAATGAAGATCAAAGAAATGCAAGTAAAAGAGAATGAGTTCAGGGTTTTGCCTCAGGCGGCCCTCGGTGACCACACTATGTGATATAAATGATACGCCTCACGGAATCTCATCTTCCTCCCCTTTAGCAATTTGCACTGCAAGCTATTGATGTTTGCAGCATTGCACTTTGTACTGCAGGGTGATATTACTTTGCCGGCAAAAAGGTCCACTTTAACCTGTAATACCTTTTTTGTGCAAATCGGAGAGGGAACACTTTGAGAGTCAGTGACTTTGAGGTGGCTGTTTGGTGGGATTATCTTTTTGAAAATGTTGTGATCTCATTTATTTGGCATTTCCCTCGCCTGCTGTCATCTGTCACTGATTACTGAAAACAATACACGGCACAAAGCTGACAGAGAGCATTAGGACAGGCAAGGATGACATGCTTTCAGTTAAAACAGAGATGTTGTTTGTTTGTTTGGTATACGCAGCACACTAAATCTGCACTTGTCTGAAATTGAAAACAGATTTTATAAGTAATTTTTTTTTCGCATGCATGCTGCATGCATCTTTATTTGTCTGATAATCTGTTCCTTTGAGAGTTTTCTCAGCACAGTTTGATTTCCACATCCCTCCCCTTTCCTGAAGTTCCTTTTCAAGCCGTCAAGTTCTCATCTCAAAGCACAGATAATGTAATGGACCCTCAACTGAGCTTGACTATAACAATAGAGTGGTCTGACCTCATAGGCATTCAGAAAGCTACTTAAGCCCCAGTGTTTTTCAGCACTTAATTAAAGTGACATGAGCCCTATTCCCACAGTGTTTAATCAAAGCATTCTTGAAGGTATGACAGTCTTTCTTTCACTGAAGTGGACTACTACTGCTCCACAGTTTCAATGCAGACGAAGCTTGAAAGTACAGTAGCAGTAATATCTCTTACTGATGAACTGATACACACACAGGGACTAAACAAAAATATAAATTTCAGTCAATCTGAGTGCACGTTATTAAGGCTGATTTGGCACTGAGATCCAGTTTGTAGTGTTTATTGATTAATATTTAAGAATTCTGAATGCTGTCAAAGAGGCCCCACCAGCATTTGTAATCAAGCATCACAGTTCAGTATTATTAGCCTCAAACAGTGCTGGCATAATCTCTCAGCCAGGTAATATTAAAAGGTGGGCTCTTTCAGGCCCTCAAGTGACATAACTGCCTTAATCAAACAGTTATCATGCAAGAGGCCGGGGGGAGAGGGAATAATGAGAAAGCAATATCCTAGATTAAGAATTAGTCTTTTCTGTAATGGCCCTGTCTCACTGGGTCAATGGTGCATAATGGTATGGCATACAAAACTGGAGGAGAAGATTTGAGGTTGCTGCAGAGGAGTTTCATGACTCACACTGATGGGAAGAGAATGGGACTATTTTTCCCCTCCTAAGTGGAAAAAAATAAGGAGTACAGGAATCAGGGTTTTCCTGCTCATAAATACAGCAGTTAGCTTTGCCGGATAGTCTGTCTGTCACGTTGCTTCCTCCACTTTTGAAAGCATAGTTTGTCCTTGTCTGTGTGTGTGTGTGTGTGTGTGTGTGTTTGCTCCATTGTTGAATTAAGAAGATACTAATTGCCAACAGGTACTTCAGTCTTTAACAACCACAATATTGACTGCATAATAATTGCAGACGTGCATGTATCGACTTTTTTAAACAAACTGAAATATCTGTGCACTGGTTGGATTTTATAAAGGGCTCTTGCAGTATTTAAAATAGTAAAATATCTTTTGTCTGTTAAGCAACAGCACCGGCCCTAAAAGTCCCACTGGGAGGAACTTTCTCGCTCACTCTCCTTCCATTGTACTTTCTTCTTTGCAAGCTGTATTGAAATATTGAAAAGATGGTGTCTAATGCTGACAATAACTATAAAAGGTTTATATAACTTCACACACCACATTTTATCTCCTCTACATTTTTCTGTTCCAGTTAGCAAGTAAACCTCCTTTAAAAAAAGAGAAAAGCTGTGCCAGGACAGACAAGCCGTTCATCCATCATTCAGCGAGCTGAAGTGAATAGAAAACTCTACACAGTTGTTTCAAAGCCGTTTCTTACTGTAAGCTGTAAATATGCACAGGTATGCTGTTATGCAACAGGAAGTGCCCTCAACCTCTACCTCCACATATTTGTGAATATAAATTTATGGATAAGCGTTAATGTTTAAATATTTCTGATTATTATTTTAATAACACTTTGCTGATTTCACTGATTCAGCATGAACAGCTATTTTCTTATTTCAGAATTAATGACGAGAGATTGCATCCATAGAAGTCTTAAAAAACAAAATGGTATAAGTGGGGAAAATGAATCGTGTGTGTGTGTGTGTGTGTGTGTTTGTTTAGAGGAAAATTAAGTTTTGATGAGCAGCTACTGCGAGGCATCATCTGTATAATCTGACAGCACTACGCAGCTCCTTTATTCCAGCTGCTTCAACCATCAAATCATTACTTTCCCAGAGTAACTGTTAATTATGCAATCCCTGTTCATGTGATAAGAGATCAGCCGTGTGTTCCTTGACTCACATATGCCAGTTATCTGCTTATTTGTTTTATTGTGCGTAACATGTAGAGACATAATCATCACCCGCAAACATCTGCAGAATCTTTTAATTGTGTTTCTTTGAGGTGGAAAGTGAACGTCTCTCTGCAGAGCGAAGTGAATGGATTCAATCTCCGTACACAACCTAAAATTCCCGTTGCGCCAGCAGTTCACGCACACATTACAGGGAATTTTATTTTCTTTGACTAAAATCCACGTTTGCTATTTTGTTATCTTGAGGTTTGTGACCGTAACCATGGTCACAAACCTTGTCGTATTAGCTTTAGCTCAAAATATCAGTGCTCCGCCCACCCCTGAATATCTGCACTGTGTGTACTGTGACTGCTCTGCTGAATACGAGTAAATGTGCCACATGGCAAAGTGCATCAGTAGTCAGATAAAATTAACCTTAATAAGTGCACGGATCTGCAAGAGGGGTCGACAAGTGGGTTTAATGCGTAATGTTCCAAAAAGACCAGCGGGATGTTAGCAGGAATGTTGGATATGGAATTTACCATAAGGAAAGGGTATACATGCTTTTGTTTAATACCATGAAGATTCCAAAACCTTTTAGGAAAAATGGTTCATGCTACTGTAAGAAGCCTCATAACTGTTAAAAGCACACACTAGTTCTTCTGAGTCATTACGTTAGCATAAGCTGCTGCTTTTATTTTTCCTTGGCTGCGAGCGCACGCGAGCGTCGCCATCACTCGAATATTGGCAGCAGCAGCTGACGACACTGCCAGAGAACAAAATCTTCAGTGTCACATTATAGCATATTTCCGATGAGTTAAACATTTGATTCAAGCCCTCAGATGTTTGTGTTGATCCAGTCCATTTCTTTAACCACTTTCCCCAACTTTGTGAGCCCGGAGTGTATGACCTGTCCCAGCTGACGAATGGTAAAAGGTGTGCTACACCTTGGAGGGTTCGCCAGTCCATCACAGGCCTAACACAGAGAGACAGACAATGGCCAGTTAACCTGACAAACATGTCTTTGGGCTGAGTGAGGAAAGTGGATCACCCAGAGGAGACCTAGGTAGGAAGAAGGCCCCAGGTTAAAACCTAGGACCTTTTTTTCTACTTTGAGGCCACGGTGCTAACAGATAGCTCCATATAAAGAAAATATAGCCTCGCCTGGTGCTTTGTTGTCCTAGTTGCTGTAGTTACTGGTGCCGTGCACGCAGTTTTAATAAAGAATACAAGCTGTGTTTGAAAAATGCGTGAAGGGAGATTTTTTGGGGGGATTTAAAAAGAAAAGCTACACTTTTTGTGGTCAAATTGGCCACTTTCTGAATGATTTTTTTATAAACTCCATGTGCCTTTTGTTTCTGCAGGTTATTTGATCAAACAAAAAGCCAATTTTAAGTTACTAAAACATAACCAGAGTGATTTATGGCTCTATATAACAAAGATGATAGATCTGTCAGTCTGGTGGATTGGGTAGACTATCAGAAATGGGGTTCACAGAGGCCTTGCTTGCAGAAGGGTGACCGAGCACATTCTTGTTTATCTTCTACACGATGAAGTGTTGCTCATCAGGAAAACTCAGCAGGCTAGGCCACAGCTGTCAAAGACAGAGCCCCCGAGCCTTTGGGGGGTTTTGTTTTGAATTTTGCTTCGTGTGACTCATTGTTCTCCTCGGGAGAAGAAAAGTACAACAGAACCTGTGGAAGTTTAGGGCACTTCCACTTTAAAGGCAGCTAAAATTGAAAAAGCCAGCCGAGCTATTTAAGCCGCTACCGCTCCAATCCTGCTTTGATAACACTCGCATAAAGATTCAGGTGATTATTTGGGTCAATTCGCAAACCTGCAGTTTTATTGGCTCCACACAAAGCACCATTGAACCATCTAATAATGTTGTGGCGAGAGTGTAAGTAAATTTTGCATGCAAAGCCTTGTGTGGTTGTTCACGCAGCACTGCTGTGATATTGTAGACAACATGGTTTGCATGGGCTTGACACTAGTTGGGCCAGCCTGTTGCACTGACAAAAGCATTTGATTGTCAAAATCCACACTCCAGGCATATTTTCATCGCCAACAGTACGGCTGCCTTTGTGTAATGTGTAATATTTCGGCAGCGCTTTTCATTTATTTTCTCCTCTTTTTTTCCCGATGTGCTCAACACACTTTCAGAAAACTGGATCCTGCAGAGAGCAACTGTCATGTTTGACTGTGTTGGAAGGGTTAGTCGCAGATCAAACGCTGTCACATAAACCTGTCAGATTCTTTTGGCATAATGTATTGATTGTAGAGAAGGACTTTCCATGCTAATCTCAAGTATTCCAATCAGCACTTTTGAAGTAGGTCACCTCAGTGTGACACAGCCATTAACTTCCAGCTTTAGCATGAAATTACTCTGAAAGCTTGTCATATTTAAAAGCAGCTCAAGCTTCTTTTTAAGTTCTGAATATAGTTCTTGAAAACTTTCACTGTTGTGTGTTTCTGATTTTAATTGTTTTGCTCGTTAAGGTTTTTGGCTTCAATAGCTGATGTGTTGTGTCTCTGAGTATAGTGAATTTAAAAGTTTAGAAATGCCGCAGGACGTGCTTTTTAAATGTTTTTGTCTTTGTCACAGCTATGAAACCCGTGGCCTCTATTTACAGGTAAACACAATACATTAACCCCCCGAATCGTCATCCCTCACGTCCTCTCCCCGCGTACACTGTGTCCTATTCATCACAGGTGCTGCACACACTAAAGAAAAGTACCATCATGCTGACCTTGAGGAAGTCTCGCTCATGAGAAGACTAACCCAGGCCAAGATCTAGGGTCTGTCAGGATGATTTCTTATTCTATTTAATGGAAGAAGTGCAACGCTTTATCACTCCCCAGGTTCATGGTTTATATAAGGCACAAGGGCCAAACCTGTTTGAAATGGTAAGCTGCGAAGTCAAAAACCCTGTATACGCAAAAAAGATGTCCTTAAGAGTCACAGTGATTTAAGCGCATGAGGAGGGAATGAGCCTGTTGGATTGGAGCTCTTCTGAACAGTAACCTAAACAGCCGACGGCAGCGTTTGTCTGTCTCAGTGACACTTTTCACGGAGGCCCTTATTGGAAGATAAGCATGAATGAGTACAACAGGGACTCTTTCTTTGTCCTTACAGTCGCATCAAAGACGACAATTCAGAGTCTTCATTGTTTTGCAGCACGAGTTGTGTTGCGGTGCTGTCGGCTGTTTGATGTGTACTCAAACTTTTTTTTTTTTGTCCATGACTCCTTAAAAATCCTAATTCATTAACGATGGTCCTTATATGCATATTTTTTACTCCCATTTAAAAAAAACAACTTTGGCTTATTCTGCTTTTCATTGATGAGTAAAAGTTGTTTCATTGTTTCTGTGGGCACAGAGTGGACCCTCCATGTCAGCGGTGGGGGGACGGGACAGCCTGACCCTGGAATATACCAGGACTGTGATAACGTGAATGAACAACAATACGCAGACAAGTGATTTTTGTGGTTCGCTCTCATATCAAAGAGCAGCCCGCCGCTGTGCTAGCTCAGCCTCTGTCCTACTTCAGTAAGTTATGATGTAATTTTCCTTTCTACCACAATAATGATAGGACGAGGCGATACCAGCAGGAGCAACTTCCATGAGTAATTTTTTCAAATCACCTTGAACGCCTACACCGGCCGTTTTATGCACGCGCGGTTGCAATTACACCTGAGACATTATAAATCAAACAGGTACGTGCACCCTTTATAGCGCTTTCAGTCTGTGGCTCACCTGTAGTTGAGCACAGGTTTCCTTGTTTCCAGAGAACTTTATACAGTATTCACCACAGTGCCCGAGACTTATGAAACATGAATATTGGTGTAAGATACTGTGATAGCATTGCTTGGCAGAAGGGAAAAGAAATAAAACACTTCTGCTACACCAAGTTGCATTACAGAAGTCTGCAAGGCTAGCTTGCCCCAGCGCTGCAAGCAAAAAGTACTTTCTGCTGCAGGAGTGCGTTTTATGTTAATGAAAAGAAAAAGAAGAGTTTTCATGAATGAACGTGAGGATTTTATGTGGCATGAAACAGAAGACTGAATTCATCATATAAAAGGGAAATGGTGCTGCTCACATATGCTAGCTAACAAGAGTGCATTTAGCATTAATAAGACTGGACTTCCATACAAGTTGTGACATAGCTGCAATGGTTAGGAACTTCTGTATGCCATGATATTCTTGTTTAGAAATAAATACAAAAAAATAAAATGTTAGTGCCCCCAGTTGCCAAACTTGCGGGGTAGTCTTTGAACCCTGTGCCATTGTGAAATGTATGCTGATCAAAACTCATCATTCTTGCTTCGTAGTTTTCAGTATTGGTGCAGTGGTTCAGTATAGTGTTTTCCACTGCTTCGGGTGCACCACCAGACTCTTTTCTTTCCCTTCACATCCTCTTACAGCCTGGCTGCTAATGGTTGCAGATTGCTAGAAGGTCCCTCGGCTTGCTCGGCTCGTCTCTTGTGCTTTCATTGCCTCGGCTTTGAGCGCTCCAGCTTGGGTGATTATTGCAGCTAAGGCCACTGGCTTGAATTGGCTTGGGATCATGGCTCTCTAAAACACTAATGCCTGCTGCAGGATGTTCTGTGTGTGTGTGTGTGTGTGGGGGGGGTGTCCTCCACTTTGTAAGAGCCCTCTATGGCATGTGCCTTGCAATTTTGTGTCATGTATGATTTTTTTCTTCTGGCCCGGGAATGTGACTGTATTTGTATCTCGGTGGTCATCTTATCACCACCGATGGATTAACCGATGGATTTCCAACTTAGAAACTCAAATGAAAACAAACTTGTGATAATTTTATTGACCCCTTAAAGCCACAGGGCCGCAGTCATCTGCAAGATTTCATCAGTTCACCAGAATAGAGTATTCCAATATCTGCCTTCTTCTTTCCTGCAAGACTTCCATATCCCCGTTCAGCTCCTATAATGAAAGACCCCCCCAAGCACTCTCTCTAAAAATCATTACAATCTACCGCTACCTCTAGGGTCAGTAAACTAATAGTCATTCACCTGTGTGACAGGAAATCTTTCCCACGCCCCCCACCCGGGGCGGGCGAGGCTGTGTTTAAGGTTACAGAGTCAAGTCCAGCCAGAGATGACTGTTTATTGTTTGGACGACTCCCGGTGATTAAACGTTTGTCAGATTGAAAGCATTTCATCCCAAATGCAAAGGATGCAGATTGCATGTATAACCTGCTAACTGCCTGTTTGACTGCAACAGGAAAACCATGCAACCCGTTGTCCAGCGCTCTTCAAATATGGAGACACAACAAAGAGCAACTTTATAAATGGTAGTGTGAAAGCACTGGCACAGAAACACACAACATCCGGCACTTGTGCTTGCACCTGTGCACGGCCTCCAGTGATTTTTATAACCACAACTGTTTCTGCCCACTGTTGGCTGAGAATCTGTGGTGGATTTCTCAAAGGGATGGCACAAATGCATTCAAAGGCCCAAGGGCCCCTTTGGGGATATTTTAAGATTTCGCTCTGCAATGTTAAACACATTTATGAAAGAAAATTCATAAAGTAATCGAACAAAAGGAGAGACAACGACGCGGCCTCGCTTGCCTTGAAATGTCTTCAAAGGGAATGCTTAAAAAATTGAAGGCATTTAAGTGAAACTCTTAAAGGATGAGAAAGGGCAGCTTAATAATGTCAATGAAGGAGAAGAAGAAGAAAAAAAAAGTGTTGTCATTTTCCTTGATGCTTCCAACTGTGGCCATTCGGAGATAAGCCACAGCAGTGCTCAGATATGAGTAATAATCAATGTTGAAACTCTGCACAGTCGAGTCTCAGAGGACCTGCCTCACCTTTTATCTCGCGCACAACACCACACCGAGCTCACTGTTTTGTATTTTCCGTGGGGCAAAACAGTTGTGTCCTCTATAAATTGTATCGTCAGGTAACTGCATCCTTCCTACTTCTATTTTCACCATTGCTTCAGACAACTAGCGTATACCACTGGGAAGGTTATATTCGTTTTCCTTCCAGAAAGAGAGAGAGAGAGAGAAAAAAAAAACGTATAAAAGAAGAGAGAGCAGCATCAGACGGCGGCAGAAACTGTGAGGTTTTTACCTCTGCTGGGTATTAGTACCACTGAGAGGAAGAAACGACATGTCTGAAAAACTGACAAACGAGCAGAGACAAATCTATATAAATAATTACTAAGTAGAGTGAAGAGGACTTGCCCATCATTCAGAGCAGAAGCGTGCGCAATATCTGCTGGAGACTGAGAGTCATCCATCACGGCAAGACTTTAATTTGAGATGTTTAGGACTCTTGCTGATGAGAGCAAGGGAGACCCTGGTCTTAGAGGTCTGCAGGGTTCTTATGAGAGTAGCTTGCGGAGGAGGTGGTGGTGGTGGTGGGGGGGGGTGCTGCCTTACACAAAGCGCATTTATGCAAGTACAATAGAGACTGCAGACAGAACAACCAAATCCACTGTCTGATTAGCATTCAGATGCTTCAATCGATGGAGGCGAGTTTCTGACAGATAGCTTATTACATCTTAGGGTGCTACAGAAATGAACAGAGACACACTTTGGTCGTCACACACACGCACACACACACACACACACTCGGACACACCTCATTTAGAGCGGAATGATGTCAAAATGAGTCCACTGAGCGAGGGCGGAGATTGAAGAGCCCAAGGTAAAGAGAGTCTGGGGACTTCAAATAATCTCGAGTATTGATTCCATTTAAGCCCAAGGCTCTTGATGGACACTTACTTCAAAATGCAGTGATAGGTGGCATATCTGTATGACTGATCACTGTAGTTCTGCTTACGGTAAAGGCTGCAGACTCGCCATAAATAACAGCTCAGCCCTAATCAAACAGAGCGGTGGATCCTAACGTATGATGACAGCTTTGTGGACCTAATGCTGTAATTTACCACAAAGCACTCAGGCTTGCCATTAAATTTACATGGACACAGTGCAGAGAAAGGCATAAGGAGCTGCTTGACTTTACATCCTCCTGGACTCGTGGTTTCCTACAAATAGCTGACAAATTAAAGGAAAAATGTGAATGATTGACCCCCCCCCGGAGTGAGTGGTTAGAGGTATTTTGCTGGCATGTTTTGGGTCCACTTTATCCTCTTAGAGTTAGCAGATCAATACAAAGTTTTTCTGAGTGGTCACCTTTATCCTGTAATGAAACACTTCTGCCCTGATGGAAGGCAGTCCCTCTCAGGATGAAGATGCTCTTACTCACAGAGCACGAGGAGTCAGTAAACGGTTCGGGTCGTCAGTCTCATACTATCCTTCTCGTAGTCGCTAGATCTCAACACCACGGAACACCTGAGCAGTCTTGTGGTCGTCACTGCCATCACCAAAACACCAAATGAAGGAATATAACTTGGAAGATTGGTGTTCCATCCCTTCAGTAGAGTCCCAGAGATTCGGAGAATGAGAAACATGTCACACTGTGGCTCACTCTGTTGCGTTATTATTTTTTTCCATTAATTTGTCACCCATCGACGTATTGCTCTGGACAGTCCAGATTTCTTTGGGCCCACATTTACAACACACAGAATAACGTGGTCATATCGTCTT
>VUQK01044293.1:84890-98984 GCA_015106715.1 Bujurquina vittata
AAGGGGGGGGGTTTTGTGGGTTTTCGGCGCCCCCCCCCCCCCCATATTACACTCCATGTTGCCTTCTTGGTCTTCAGCAGGCTTACACACAGAGATGATAAAAAGGAAACTGTCCTCGAAGAAGAGACATCCCATTCAATTTTAAATAATAAAATCACACAATCTATTATTTATGCCCCAAATGTCCAGCTTGGGATATCAAATGCACTTTTGAAGTCTGTAAGGGTGTATCTTTTCACCTTGTTTGAAGCTGGTCCCACCGATATGAAAGGAGGTGGGTGTATACAGAGAATATCAAGCCGAGTACGTGTTTACTTATTTATCTGCTTCATGCATTTGCTCTTTTAGTACTCGGTTCATAGGAAGTGCAGGATGGACATCTGAGCCTTTTGGGTAAGGATATTTCATAAACTGCAATAACTGTTGTGTGCCAGCGGTAACTTCTAAGACAATTCAGAACTCCTTTGGGAGTTAAAATATTACTTTTTCCCACCCTATTGAAATTGCATTGGCAGCTGGTTTCAAATTTATATTACTAAAGAAATAATGACTAAAGTGACCAAGTTTCAGCAACATTCCCCACAATGGAATGAGACCACAATAGAAAAGTTACAGATATCGAATTCCTCCAGAGTTGTACCTCAGTTCCAAACATCCAAAGGCTTTTAGGCATCCTTATAGTTTTATTGGCTTTCTGCACTGACCTTTCTTTTGATTGACAAGTTGACTTCTAAGATTTAATCTAAAGAAAGCAAGTGCTGACTTTTTTCCTACATAATCTTGGCACTTAGCTTCATTTCAAGAACTGGTACTAAGCCCGTGCAAAACGTCAACGTTTTCGAATGTCATGATGTTTAAATCCTGCACATAAAGCTTTAAAATTGCATGTAATCGTGGAAAATCCTCTGATTCTAATTCCATATATGTATGTCGTGTCCGTTTTGCAGCTGCCCTGCTTTTTTGTGAAAAATGTAGTCTAAAGATAAAGAAAGCAGGCGAGGTTTGGAATGTACTTGCAGGACAAATGTAGCATTTTGTTCTGCTAAATCATTCAGCGATGGTACAATTCATGCATTCAGGGCACTGGTGGCTTTAGTGAATTTCTATTATCATCCGGTGTAATTTACAAACCACAGACATTGTTCATAGTTCATTAAGTACCCGAGGTCTCCACATAATGAAAGCCCGTACACTTGCATGCACGCATAGAGAGATGGACGCAAATACACACATTAAGAATAAAAATATATATGTTTGTTTTGACCCTTTTCTGTTTATGTGCCTTAAAAAAAGACCCTAGGGGGGAAAAAAAAATTCACATTTTAAAAAAATGAAGTCTAACAGTTGTTTTCCTGCATGCTCTTTGTGCAGCTCGGGTGATGAAGAGGAGAAGCAGACGATGCCCTGCTTCTTCTAACTCACGCTTTGGCTTTGTTTCCTGCAGACAGCTGATAAACAGAGCCATGAATTCCGTTTCGAGGGTCATCAGAGGAGTTTTTGCTCCATCTATTGTAGAACAACATGCAGGCAGTGTAATAACTGGTTTACACTAAATATTGGGAGTTTCTCACATGACCTAAAAGCATGATACTTCCAAGTCAGCTGCTGCAATTCCATCCCCAGACTTTTATGTTACGAGAAATTGACCTCACATAAACATAGAGACTTGTTTACGAACGTAAATAAAACAAACTCGCACAACAACATGCTTCATATTAAAAGTATTCCCATGCAAGGTGAAGTAATCCTTAGGATGGTCACAAAACATTTACACACAGGAGCCCACTACTTTGGGTAAAAGGACATCAGCTTTCGCTAAGAAAATGTTCTTATTTGAATTCCAAATGTCCTGAAACAGTTGGTTAAGAGTTTCTGAGATGGGTATTTTCCTACTCTTTACATTCTCTCTGGTGGTAAATCCCAATTCCAGTGCCTATCACGCATGCTGGAATAGGTACGTGTTCTTCGCTGCAGAATCGACTCCTTTCAGGGTGAATCAGTAATGCGGAAATGAAAGAAAAGCAAAAAGCTGCAAATTAAACTCCTTGCTTCCTCTGGCAGGTTCTTTTCAAGAGGAGCTGACAGGGCTTGACTCAAGAGCTGATCTTACTCAAGGAGGTGATAATTAAATAATGGAGGACCACGTCTAACAAATTCCACAGTATGGATTTGGGGTTTCTCAGCAGTTTCACCTTCCCTACTGTGCCACACAATCAATATTTGATCAAGGTCCTAGTCATCAGAGCTTGAGCATCCCCATTTTCACTTTTAATTCCCCACCCAGTTGTGTAATTCCCTTAAACTGGAACGGCTGCTTTTGCCAATATTTGATTTTCTGAGTGTGCAGCCACAGTCCACGCCCTTTGAACTGCATTAATTTCAGACAACGTAGCTTCCTTGGAGTTTGCCAACTATTGAAGTCTGTCAATGTATTCAAGGCATGTGCCCACTCAAACATAAGTTAATGTGATACAAAGCATATTGTAGCTAGTCAGACAATTGACCGAGAGCAACTTTCAGCAGCTGCCTTATTCACAAGTGGTCTTCACAGCAGGTAGCTCTGCAGATTTGATTTGGCAGAGCTTTACACCTAGGTTGATGCATTAGCCACTGCAACGCATTATCAAGTCAACTGATGCAAAACTGAAAAAAAAAAAAACCCCAACAAAAACAAACATATGCAGTCTTATAGAAGTTGCACAGCACTGAAGCACATACTTTTAACAAGTATACGTAAACTCACATAAGTGCTAATGAACAAAGCAGCATGTGAGCATTGAAATGACTTATAGTTATTTTCAGGAGATTATCTGGGGGGAAAAAAGTTTCTGCAGCTCGATAAACTGGAACTACTTCAATTCACTTGTATTCCCCCACCAAGTTTCCCCACTTTAGGGCAAGAAATCTGGGTAGGAGAAATCACAAAGGATTGGCTATATTCCCTGTTTGACAAGCACTTTGATGACACTTTGAATGGGCAATAATTAAAATCTTATTTGCATAATGTTCCCCAAAAACTTTATGGACAGCAAATTTAATTAAACTACCATACTTAAGCACCATGACCTTGAGGCAACTAAGAAAAGGAGATGCTACTTTCCCCTTTCAAAGGTATGCTAATTAAACCATTTGAAAACATTTTACACTCTTTCGTCAATTTTTCAGCACGCAGCCTATAGCTCTCTAGTGGGCACATAAAATATCAGCATGGTTCTTTAAGTCTGAACTAGTAAGCAGGACAATTAGAAACCTCTCTGCAGTAAATATTAAGCGGATACTGTGCATTTGACTAGAAATGAGGGATTAACTACTTAAAATGTTCTGCTTGATCCCTTGACTGGACTTCAAAGTGAAGTTATATTGGAGGAAGAGCATTTGAGAAGATGGGTCATTATCTGTGGCCCTGTCGTGCCGCCGACACTCAGAAGTCAGAGCGTTTCCAAGAAAGTTTGAACCCTATGGGAGTGCACTATGATCACAATGAACAAATGGCGCTCATGATGACAGTGCATACTAATGCAGGAGCGCTTTAGTTTGACACATCACACGATGACATGATTGAATTCAATTCAATTTTATTTGTATAGCGCCAAATCACAACAAACAGTCGCCTGCTTTACAGGTAAAGACCCTAAAATAATACAGAGAAAGCCAGTCAGAACGACCCCCTGTGAGCAGCACTTGGTGACAGTGGGAAGGAAAAACTCCCTTTTAAAAGGAAGAAACCTCCAGCAGAGCCAGACTCACGGAGAGAGTTAGTAAAAGATGAGCACAGGGTGTACCTCCATGAACCTGGCCAAACTAGTGTTTACCAACCAGCTTGGAGGGAAATAAGTAGCTTCTACGTTAGTCCACAAAAGATAATCCCAATAATGGGTCTAAAATTGAAATTGGTCCACATTTTTCATCTTTCAAGTTTGCCTTTCACACACACTTTGGGTAAGTTTGGGCACCATAACTACCTGCTTATCTTTGGTCTGGCAAATGCGTGTCATTCCATCACTTTGATTTTAGTCCTATAATTGCGAGACAGAGTAACATCTGTGTGTGTTCATAGAGGCATGTCCGATTATTTTCCTCTCTGTGAATAGCAGTGGCTGTCCAACTATTCCTCTTTTCCCTTATGGTAGGCTTACAATTGGGTCTATGGAAGAATGCAATTGATGAAGCATAATTGCTGTTGGCGCAGTTTCAGAGGGCGCTGGCTGCCTTACACAGTGCTTATGATTGCTTCTTTCTTGGCCAAATACTAATCACATGGTAGTGATACTTTGCTTCACATTTTCTATTTTTTTTTCTCTCTCCTGCTTTTTACTGAATCACAAATTAATGCATTGTGAGCTGTGCCAGTTCTTAATGCTAGACGCTGTAAAATCATGCGGTTTGATTTCTAATAAAACTGAAAAGAATGAACTTGTGCCAGATACCTTTGGAAGCTAATACGGAGGACCCGGCCACTGAGGAAAGCAGCATCCTTTCAATTAATTCTGAGAGCACAGAAATTTTAATTGCGTTTATAAGCTTGACAGCAACGTTTGCCAGATTGAATTTCATTATTCAAATTGAATTTTACTTTTAAGTGTTTCATTTGATATGAAATTGTTAAATTCATGTCACTGATGTATCTAACGCAGACCTATTTTACATCCAAGGCCTTGTTCATTTGCAGGTAGCAAAGGATTAAATGTAGCATACAAAAAGTGCACAATATACTCATGGTTCAGAAACACACCTCCTTAGCTGTACTCATAAATAATGTGCATAGTTTCCCAAAGAGAACCAGCAACAGCAGCTTGTTTGGCTAGTGAATTATCCCTGGGCAAAGTTGAGTGTAGCATGATCTGGCCCACTTGAATAGGTGGGCCGAGGCTCTGCAGTTCAGTAGAACTTGGGCACGTAGTATGTAGTGTGATCATTAGCAGGGGCTCCAGTGTTACCTCAGTGATGTCTGACTCAGTGAAAATCAGTGTGTTAAAGAATTATTGAATCTGCAATTCATGTGAGAGGGCACTTTGAAAAACGACGCCAATTAAACCACAAAATGTACAAAATTGTTCCTCACAACAGCACAAACACACACGCAGAGTGTGTGTGTGTGTGTGTGTGTCTGTGTGTGTATAGGAGAAAGAGAGGAGATGCGATGCTGATGCAAACTGAAGCATTCTCGGCTCCAGATTATTAAGTGCAGGTAGATTGGCACACTGAAGGTGGCTGCGCTTAGATAAATACACACTAAATTTCTAAAGCACTCTTCTGAGGTTATATGAGACGTGATTACAAAGTTCTGGGAACGGGTCTATAAAAATCCAGATATCAGTTTGGCAGATTTCTCATTCAAAATCAAGCGTCTTCTGTAACTTTACAGCTGGTATTTTACAGGTTCTTCCCTTTGTACTTGTGCCTGTGCAGTGGCTGCTGGATCTCCTCCAGCGTGTGAAAATAGGGATATTTCAAAATCGCCGTCGTTTTCGCGATGCGGATCGTGTTTTCAAAGCGCTCTGAGCTGGTACATGGCACTGTGACATCCATCACAATTCAGATATTTTCTGCTTGATGTTCTCCTTCAGATACTTTTAGGAAGTCTGTCTCACCTTCAGGGGGGATTTCATGAAAAAAATAAATGAATTTAAAGTTTCTTCTCATCTGAGCAGTCTCGGTTTATAATTAGCAGCATTTTCCAGCTTACACTTGCTGTCTGCTGTGCTTTCTTAGGATCACAATCCCACAGACGGAGAACCACAGCCACTGTGATTGTCGGGAAGGCTGTCTGCTGCCCTTTGGATGCTAAAGACATGACTTCTTTGAACACTAAAAGCAAACAATATAATTTAATCCCAATCTGAACCAAAGCAATTGAACCAAAGATATGGTGCTCGATGGTGTCATATAAGTCATGGCTGTTTTGACGAGGCCGACTAAGTGAGCTGGAGGAAAGCGCGGCACTGAGGCAAAATCTAGCTCCATTTGGGGCAGGAAACGTGCCATTCCCTCCGATATATCTCTTCAACAAAGACACCTTAATTTCATTCATACCTGCAGTGTTTGCTTAGGAGCAAGTAGTATTGACTCGGCCCCAGAAGAATGAAAAAGTCTCCAAATATTGATACCATCAATTTTCAGAATTGTTGCACTGTGGAAGATATTGTTATCCCTGCTGCTAAGTCAGCTGTGGTAA
The DNA here is from genome assembly GCA_015106715.1 of Bujurquina vittata. Taxonomy (NCBI): domain Eukaryota; kingdom Metazoa; phylum Chordata; class Actinopteri; order Cichliformes; family Cichlidae; genus Bujurquina; species Bujurquina vittata. Next base: position 91,066 of record VUQK01044293.1, read on the forward strand.
ACATACATCAATGACACATTTTTTTATTGCAAATATGCTTACCCTGCATAGTAATAGATAAATAAATAAATCTTGTATTTTATTTTTCCTTTTTTCTTTTCTGTTTTCAGGAGGGGAAATAAGAAAACAATCAATTGTCTCCAGAAGGCTGTTAATGAAAGCCACTTGACCGATTTACATAATTTTAGGTTGCATGTGTACCCAGTTCTAGCTTTGCTTTTTTTTTTTAGCCTGGAGTCTTTACTGGCATTTTTATTTTACTGTGCACAACTACAAGCAAAACTTAAAGTTTGGTTATACAGTTGTTATCCAAAGCCCCTGTGAAAGCCTTAGCCGAGTTCTGTGATTTGCTCTATAGGTGGGGAGAGAGAGAAATTTAAAAAATAGCAGCGTTTCACAACAGGGTACAGTGGATATTTAAAACGACAGACCCCTGTTAAATGCCTGTTTTTTTTATGTAAAAAAAACACAAAATAATAAAAAAAAATTTAATTATTTTTTACACCTCTTTTTTTAAACTTTCATGGGGGACAAAATAAAATTTAAAAACATAATCATATACTTTGTTGAAGTACCTTTTGATTTTATTGCAGCTTTGAGTCTTTGGGTATCAACAGGCACATGATGGCGCTTCTTGATTTGACATTCAAAAACGTTTCCCTTTCTCTGGTGAAGTGATCCTTTTGTTTAATTGGATAATTGCTTTGACTGATTGTGAGGCTTAAAGATGAAATCACTATTATCAATTTTTGTTAGGACTCACAGCAAGAAGGTTGTTGGTTGGAGTCCACTGGCTGGCGTGGGTCCTTCTGTGTGGAGTGTTTCTCCCAGTTCCACTTCCTCCAAACACATGCGTGTTAGCTTAATAGGCTTTTCTAAATTGGCTGTAGGTGTGAGTTTGAACGGGTGTTTGTCTCTCTGTGTTAGCCCTGCGACAGGCTAGCAGAGTTCCAAGCCTCTCGCCCAATGAGCAAAGCACAGAGCTGCCACCTTCATGCTTTACCACGGCCATCGTTTTGCACCAAACATACCAAATAAATAAATAAATCAGCCTTAATCTCATCAGACTAAAATAAAATTTTCCCACCTGCTTTTCTGAGACTCGGTGGATGTTTTTCTTTATAAGAAAATGTTTCCATATTGCCATCCTTCCCCATAACCCAGATATGAAGAATTTGAAAGATTGTCGTCACATGTAGTTGAAAACCACTACGTGCCAGAAATCACTGAAGCTCCTTTAGTGTGTGTGTGTGTGTGTGTGTTGTTTTTTTGCTGATGTCATTGTTGTGCCATTTATTTTTTTAAGATTTCACTTTAAAAGTGAGTCCAAGTTCTTATTTTGGCAGCAGAGTGTAGACTTTTCATATTCACTTGATGTGCTCAGTGTGTCATATTGCACTGGTTAATGCAAAAGTAAATGCTATAATGTAAGTCATTTTCCCACTCCTGACATTTTTAGTCATTATTGTTATCCACGTCTTTGGGAAAGGGGAACGACACACACACCTTTCTAATTGTCTCAGTGACTGTGCTGAATTGTAAACACTCCAGAGTTGGATTAACTGCTCAGAGGTCCACAGAACATGCCGTTTAAATTATAGAATATATCTATGCCTTGTGTGTTTTACTGGCTCAATTCAGCCATGACTACAAATGAATCAAGTGTAGCTGTGAAAAATGAACTCTCTATCACAGCTTCAGGAAATCTATGGTGCATTGAAAGCAGCATTTAATCAACTATCAAATGATAAAATTGCTTTTCAGCCGGTTTTGAAGGGAGATTGATCTATTTAAAGATTGATCACCATTTTAGGATGGACTCAGAATGCATTCGAGAATAGGGCCAACAAAATTAAAGTGGAATATATAATTCTGCTAGCAGGATCATGTGTGGTATTCTCAGTGTGCAGCGTTGTTACCCATGTGCTAAGTGTAGTGCAGGAGTCTTTGTAATTGGGGACTGTCTTCAAAGAAAACAGAAATCTGCCTGCTGTCTTTGCCAAATGTGTTTAACAAATTATAGTGCTGGCTGGTGGCAACGCTGCTAGCTGTTTTCTCAGTTGCCTGTGGTAGATTTCATTTGAAATTCTAATCAAACTGAGGTAACTCACGAGCTTGAGCAACATTAGCTGCATAAGGAACATTTCCACACAAATGTTATTTGCCTAAAGTTCAGTCTAGACTTTATACACGAGTATATTTTCAGTGAGTGCTTGCAGAGAGTGATGGAAGTCACACACATTCTGTTGGGCTGCAAATGTAGGTGGTATTTTCCTGAAACCTCAGCATTGTCCAAATATTATTTGGTCGTTGATAAGCAACTGTGATATCAATAGATAGCATTAAGGGAAAATTAAACATCATAAATTTTTACATTCTTGAATAGAAGCCAGCAGGAGGGGTAACCCCCAAATTGGCCCTATGAGTATCTTATTAAAATATTAAATCTCCAAGGACAAAGCTATTTCGAAGCAGGCATTTTTAGGGTTTTAATTATACATTTACTAGATAATGAGACCCCATGATTGAGCCTGTGGCAAGGTTTAACTACCTCAGGTCAAGGACTAGTATAACTGTACACATCGAAGCACCAGTGCTTCCTCTTATTATTCATATTGGAAAGAAGGACCAAATGAGAATGTGAACGCAAGATTGAACATATTACGCATTAATGGCTGTAGTGGTGCAGCTAAGAAAACGCCTTTATTTTCTCTGTCTCTGTTTCAAAGAAACAAATCCTCCTCTAGATGTCAGCCGTGCTCGGTCTCGCCTCCTCTGTCTGTTTATTTCACACATTTTATCAGTTTTATTTTTACATTTTTGTCCGGTGTCATATCTTTGTGGACATATGATTGCCACTCACTGTTGGTGATCAACTATGCCACGGATAGTGGCATAGATCCAGACTTAGCAAAGTCTGGTTGAGCCCGGCACGGCACGGCCGGTCAGGAACCCAACCTCGCTCCTCTGACCCCGAAAGAGAAAGCGGGGCAAGAGAGCCGGCTTTCCCATGTTGCTTCATCAGCTTCCTAGGAAGTTCGGAGACGCGGATTCATGGGAGCGTCACTCTTTGCCCGCCGACAGATAGGTTCAGATTTGTTGGAGTTGGAAAAGTTTCAATGATTCCCTGGATTTCCTACTTGGGTTGCCATCAGCCTTTGCGTGATATTGCTTACATCTTCAAACCTGAGTCCACATACTTTTTTTTCAGACTTCCAAGATTTTTTTCTTATCTTTTTCTATTAATACTGAGCAGGATCGTCGTTGTCCGGGACTTCAGCATTCCTGCTGATGATTCTTCTGACCGTTGTGCTAAGGAGTTCTTGAGCATCTTGGACTCGTTCAGCTTGTTTAACTTTGTTCAACTCATATCTGGGTTTACTGAGATTGAAGGACACACTTTGGACTTGGTCTTCAGTTACGTTATTACAGTCAACCAGTTGCACATAAACAAAGTGGCTTTCAGCGAGCATAAATCTCTTTTAAGGTTTCCGTTACTTCAGAGGCTTTTACTCAGGTTTGTATTGAGACACTTTACTGATGACTCTTGTCTTTAAGTTTTCTTCTCTTTTAATTATTCAGCCTCTTCTGATGATAATGTGGAGCTCCTTGTAAATCTTTTAATGAACATTGCCTTGCCATCATGGATCAGGTTGCTACTTACAAAATTATTTTCTCACTTAGCCCGGTTAAATAATCAAACTTGTGGCCTTCGACATTCCTGTCAAAAGCAGAACAACTGTGGAAACCCACGAGATTGATTGTCCATAAATAATATTTTAAAGAACTTCTCTATCCATACAATGAGGCAGAGCAAGAGCCAAGATCTTATTTTAACAGTCTCATAACCTGTAATAAAAATGATCCTAGGGTGTAATTTGATGATGACTGTAATGCATTTCTTAATCATTTTGTAAACAAGGTGATGGACTTAAGATACAAATTATTCTTAGGTCCATTCCTCGATAAAGATGACCCCCGGAGCTCTGCCTCATTTACCTCATTCTTTCCAATAACAATAAATGATTTAGTATAACGGTTAAGATGAAACCCTCATCATCCTTGTTAGAGATCTTGCCTCCCTCCATCCTGTTTGGATCTCTTACAAGCATTAGTCCTTCATTGCTGTCTATTATTAACAACTCACCGAGGCAAGGTTGCATTCCATCCTATCTCAAATATGCTGAGGTAATTACTTTAAAAAAAAAAAAATCTAATCTTGATGCCAGATCTCCCAGCAATTACCGGCCTTTTTCAAAATTACCATTTCTTAGCAATTATCAGAAAAAGTTGAAAATCAATTCAGATCCTTATTACACACATTACAGATTTCTGACCCAGTTTTCAAAACCAGCACTCCACTGAAACTGTTCTTTTAAAGGAATGATCTTCTAAAGGCATATGATGTAGGGACTTGTTCTGTACTCATACTGCTTGACTTTCATGCTGCTTTTGAGACTGTTGACTATGCTATTTTACTTAAAATATTGAAGGTTTTAGCTGGTATCTCTGGCTTAGCACTAGACTGGTTTTCCTCCTGCTTTATCTGGACGGACATTCTCTGTTAGGTGTAAGTTTTCCTCTTACACTGGTTGTCTGACCTGTGGGGTTCCACAAGGCTTAGTCCTTAGTCCATTGTTATTTTCCTTTTACTTTGTTTCTTTAACCTATATTGCTCAGACTTTTTCTTCTATTTCCTATCATTCTGTGCTGATGACCTTCATCTTTACATGGCTTTTTAGCCTCTCCAGGTGGACAGGGTGTCCATGCGCCTAGATTATTATTATTATTGTAATACCCTTTTTACCTGCATAGACAAATCATCTCTGTCATACAAAATGTTGCAGCTAGACCCCTAAAACACAAAGTCTATTAGTTGTACAAGATAAAGACTATGGTAGTCCAGAGCCTTATGGTCAGTTGCTCGTCTATTTAACCAGGCCTTCTTCTGACATTTTTGTTTTTATTTTTATTGTTTTTAATATTGTTCTGTTTTGATATGGTGTCATGAATTATACAGTGTTTTGTGACTTTTGTCTGTGAATAAACTTAACTTACTTACTCATAACTTACTCATAAATAAACTTAACTTACTTACTCATAACAAAGGCTTTGACTACAAATGCAGAGATAAAGGGCCTGCCTAATGCAGTTCTTTACAGTAGACCTCGCTGTTGGAGATCTATTTTCAGTAATTAGAGCCATAAAGGAAGTGAAATCTCATCTCAGTTAGAAGATCAGATTAGACACATCTAAGGCTGCTTTAGATCTTCTTTGCAGCTTCTTTAGACAAAGGGCTTTAGTAATTAACTCTGGGAGATCCAATTGCTTTGGCTGATTCACTGTTGCTAGTTAGGCTTGCGGAAGGACAATAGCTGAAATGGTAACTCTGCCCCAATTCTTTAGCTGTATTTTAGGGCCTCTAAAAAAGAATTGACACGCTTTTATTAGTCACACCCATTGTCTAAGCAAAATTTCATCATGTGCATTTTTAAAACTGTTAAATCAATAACATGAGTAAGTGTAAGTGAGTGTGTTATTTCTATTTATTGTAATTGCAGCCCAATTTACGAGATGTGAAAAGGTTTTATTTCAGAGCCTAGTTCCCAAAGAATCCATTCTGCCATTTAGTGGTGTGACTTGCTCTGGCTTTCCGAGCACAGCTCTTTCTCCTCTTATCCCCTGCAAATATATTACTGCAGCATGCTGAAGTTTTCAGACATTCATAATTGAGTAGTGTATGATGAATAGCACAAGGGTGTTCCATTTCAGGCTTGGAAAACAGTGGAAGGATCTGCAATGAGCCAGTACTTTGTTCAAGCTATCAAGCTCCATGTATCTCAATATAGAATACAATTTGTTACAGTTAGTGCGTGAGAATGAATATGAATTTCAGAGCAACATGGCGCTCTGCAAAAGTTGCAAATGTAAGTTGCATTTCCTGAAACCTCAGTATTATCAAAACATTAATTAGCTGTTGTTCAATAACTATTTATTCTGCAATAGAAATACTGAATAATTTCTTATTTTCAGTCACCAGCTACTTTATTAGGTACACCTGTTAAACCGTTTGACGCACATGCAACTCGATGCATTTAGATAAGCATACATGGTCAAGATGACCATGAAGAAGAAGGTTTATGACTTTGAATATGGCATGGTTGTTGGTGCCAGACGGGATGGTCTGAAGATTACAGAAACAAAGTTTACAAAGAATAGTTCCAAAGAGAAAATGTCCAGTGTGTGGTGGATCTCTGGGTGAAAATCTTTGATGCCAGAGGTCAGAGGAGAATGACCAGACTGAACACGGGATACGAAACCTTGAAACAGATGAGCTTTTGTAAAGGAAGACCACACTGGGTTTCAATCCATCAGCAAAGAACAGGAAATTAAGGCTACAGTTCACACTGGCTCACCTAAATTGCTTGGTAACAAATCTTTGGTCCATATTGAGTACCAGGTCCCGCCTGGTATTTATTACTTCAGTGTTATAAATAATATTTAAATAGCTACCTTGCAGTTATAATTACAGTTGTGATTGATGTAGTAGAGGGGCTCTGGGTCATTGATCTTCTAGCAAAAATGTGAAATCTATCATTTTCTTGTAAACATTTTTGGGCCTCTGTTATACAGAATAATAGGGGAGAGTGGACAGGGAAGCAGGGGGAGTGTTGTGGAAGACACACAGTAATGGGTCTTGGGTCAGATTCAAACTCAGGCGGTTGCATTTTGCCCTTGCAGCGTAAGGTTGCCCACTCACCTTATGAGCTGAACTGGCTCTCAAATCTTTCACTTTTAATGAGAAAATTGTGTAGATGTGAAAAAAATAATGTTCAAATTGTTTTGCACCCAGCAGTGCAATAAATTACTGCAAATGTAATGTGCTAGAAAATACAATACAATATAATGATATAATAATTTAAACATAATGCAATAAATTGTGTGTATAATGTGATAATATAAACACATTTTTGCCTAACTCAGAATAGAAACTCTGCAACTAAACACAACTCATGGTCCTGATGGTAATCTCGCTGAAAGTACTGAAATTTCTGGTTAATTTATTATTTGGGAGGGTAAACGCTCAACTTGAAAATCACAACCGATGACAAGTGGTGATTTATTAGTGGGCAAAGATGCATCAAATCTAAATCCCCGTGAGTCGGAAGTTAACTCTTCCATGTCCAGGCTGAGTGGCTGTTATGTAACGATTGTCCATTATGCCTGATTGGATTTTGGATTAGAAACGACGAGTAGATGACAAAAGCTGCAAAAGGCAAAACAGTCAGCTCTGACTGATCAGATGCTGGTTATCATGTGAGTCATCAGTGATGAATGATTGAATGAAGTGTCGCCTTAGTCTTATCTGATCCTCTGCACTCAAAATGAGTTTCAAAGAAAAATTTGAATTGGGGAAAATATGAAACTTGATACATAAAGTCAACTTTAAACTTCAAATTATGTCCATCCACAAAGTTAAACTTTGTCAACATCTGTTATATCCAATAAGATAAAGTTATCTGACTTCAGTTATTTTTATGCTGCAAAATGAGATTGTCAAGCACACACGGCCACCTGCAATAAATGTTGCCATAAGATCTGCTATCAGTCTGGAACTGAATGGGGTCAAGCTGACAGTTACATGCAATCTGTTTCTGATAATACAGCAATTAACTGTGACAAATTGTCAAAAATCTCATATCTGTGATTGTCTACATAGAAATTCACATTTAACAGCAACCTTCAGCATTTCTCAGGTTGGTGGTGCATGCTATCAGCCCTGTTGTTCATCGTATTCCCAGAGTATTTGAATTTATTTACTGATATTTTTTTTGCCCCCTGATCAATACAATATCACCGGTCAAAATATTGAAATTCTATGCTGTGCCCTCACCCCCCCCCCCCCCACCCACCCCCTC